>PVIY010002153.1:0-98451 GCA_004026745.1 Myrmecophaga tridactyla
AAATGAGACTTTTATTCTCTTTCCATGTCAGGTGCTTTTGTCAAGACCAGGGTGGCCACTGTGTTTGAATTGACATAACATTGTACATTATTGTAGCTGTGGTGGAAAGGGAAGTTCTACCCAAACAAGGGAGTTCTGGTGAAGCATTTGAGAAAACCAAATTAAGAGGCATCTCTGTGAAAGGTCAGAGAACTGTTGTTGAACAAGCTGATTATGAAAGAGACATCTGAGACAAGAATAAAGACTCTTATTAGTGTGGTGATAAGTCCTCAAAATGAGAGCTTTACTTATTTAGGCGTCTGGGGACCACAAATACTGTGCATGACACAGAATACAGGGGACAGCTTTTCTATTTGCAGTATAGCTCCCTCTTCTGAGTGCCCCTTTCTTGGTGCCTGGCACACAGTGGGTGTACCCTGGTATCTGAGCATTTGTGGATCAAGAGGCTGTGTTTTCAGTAAAGACACTAGGTACAGTTTGGCACCCAGCGATAGGAATTGTAGCACTTCTGGGCAATGTATGTGAAGTGGGAGAGCTAGTGTGTGTCACTGAGCTCTGGACCACCAAAGAGCTGATCTCAAGAGAATGTTCCCATGTTTCCATGGGTCTCTTCTCTTATTTAACAGGGAAGTCATGTTAGTTTGCTAATGCTGCTACAACAAATTACCGTGAATGTTGTGACTCAAAATAACTCAAATTTATTATCTTCCAGTTCTGGAGGCCAGGATCCAAAAGGGCTCTCACTGGGTTAAAATGAGGTGTCAGCAGGGCTAGGTTCTTTTTTTGAGGCTCTAGGGGAGAATTTGTTTCCTTGATTTTTTTAGCTTCTAAATGCTGCCCAGACCCTAGGCTCACACACCCCTTTCTCCCTCTTCAAAAGTAGCCATAGTGGGTCTAGTTCTTCACATCTCATCTCTCTGACCTTGCATCTCTCATCACAGCTTTCTCCGATTCTTGTTTCTGCCTCCTTCTTCTACTTTTAAAGATTCTTGTGATTATTTTAAACTCAAATGTATAATATAAGAAAATCCCTATATTAAGTTCAGCTAACTAGCAACTTTAATTCCATTTATAACCTTAATTCCCCACTGCCACGTGTCTTAGTTAGCCAGGGCTGCTGTGACATATACCACAGGCTGATTGGCTTGAACAAAAGGAATCCACTGTCTCATAGTTTTGGAGACACAAGTCCAACATCAACGTATCTCCAGGCCATGCTTCCTCCTGGAACCTGTAGCGTTCCAGCGTTGGCTTGCTGCAATTCTTAGTGTTCCTTGGCTTCTAAATGAATCTTTGCCTCTGTCACATGGGAATATATGTCTTCTTTTCTGGCTTCCAGTGACTAAATGTGTCTACATTTCTTCTCCTTTAAAGGCATCAGCCATATTAGATTAAAGGCTCACCCTCATTTAGTTTGGATGCACCTTAACTAATAACGTATTCAAAGATATCCTTTTTTACAAATGGGTCCATGCCCACAGACAGGACTAGGGGTTACGATCTGAATATGTCTTTTGTGGGTGACTTGATTCAATCACCAATACCATATAACCTCACATATTCAGGTTCCAGGGATTAGGAAGAAGACACCTGAGGGGCCTTCCACAAAAATATAGTTAATGTGACAACTCAGATATTCATATATCAGATTTTTGGTTTGTCTCACTCCAAGACATGGGTTTATCTGCCATTATGTCCAGAGTAAAGACATTTTGGAAACAGCCCCTTAAGAATGCACTATGTTTCATTCATCTAAGGAAGATGTTATGAAGGAGCAAGTCTAAGAAAAGAAAAGGTAGAATCAAGTCTACAAACAGCAAAACCCAGTAGTTAAGATTTCATTTTGTGATCAGGCCCTATGCTGTGTGCGAAGATTTCTGTCCCAGACTACCACAATGGTCCATGATCACCTACTGAGCAACCATGGTAAATTTGGCTTTCAGTGAAAGGGTTAATGCAGAGAATGATTGTGCTCTCCAAGCTCCCCCATTCTAGACTGCAGAGTACAGGAGGAGCTTCAGTCACTTTATTTCCTCATATTTTTCTCTGAACTCAACTAAAATTGGTGAAATAGAAGGGGTACTGAAAAATTATGTATTCTGTGGATAAAATTCTGTAGCACTTTAGAATCCATTAAGAGTTTTAAAAATACAGATGCTTGAATTTAGATTTAATTGTTTTGAGGGAGATTTCTGGAATGAAGTTTATTATCATTGTTTCACTGCTTGTTGGTAGATTTAAGCAATGTGCAGTAGGATTGAGAGCCACTGATATGTCTCTAGGTAATTTTCTCCCCCAGGCCTTCTCCATATTTGCATTTTGTCTCAGAAATGTAACATATGTCTATGTAGATATGGATTGCCTGCTCCAAGAACTTTAGCACTGGAAGAAAGTACAGAGTTAAGAGCTTTAAGCTAGCAATGAACTGTAAAGCACTGCATATTGTATTGCCAATTTCTTTAGTATTAGTTTACTTAGATTGTTTAATTTCAGACTGCTGCTGTATCTAATGCTGTAGATACAAGTTATCTTGTAATACAGGTTATCTAAGACAGCATTTATGAACTTTGGTTGCACATTAAAATCAATTGAGAAGCGATTAGCAATCTTGATGCTCAGGATACGCCTAAAACCGATTAAAATATCAGAAGGTAAAACCCAGGTTTCAGGATTTTTTAAATTCTAGTGCGCAGCTCGAATTCAGAATCACTATCCTCTAGGTGAAAGACTAAAAATCCAAATATCTCTTTAGATTCAATGGGAGTCAGCTATCTGTCCATAAACTTCTAATAAGTTCCAGGAAATCATCAGAAGTATAATACTGTAAAGTTTAAATTGGCCTCCATCTCAGTGCCAAGATTTTCCTCCTCTTCTTTCAAATTCTTCCACCTTGTCAACAAGGTCTACTTTCTTTTAGATTTTCCTCTCTCTTCCTGTTTCAAAGCAAGCTCATATAGTCACGTACACACTTTCCAAGACAATTTCCCATACAAATATTTTTCTTGAATATTTTAATTA
This sequence comes from Myrmecophaga tridactyla, assembly GCA_004026745.1. Classification (NCBI taxonomy): domain Eukaryota; kingdom Metazoa; phylum Chordata; class Mammalia; order Pilosa; family Myrmecophagidae; genus Myrmecophaga; species Myrmecophaga tridactyla. The sequence goes on from PVIY010002153.1 coordinate 3,019, forward strand.
AGTGGCTCTTTCAAATGCAACTTCTTTAAAGAATCTTCCAGAAAATCTGAAAGACTTGTATTATTTTTTCCATGCATGAAAGACACTAAATTCATCTTTCTCCTTGTTTCAATACTAGAGATATATACATATTGGTCTTGTAAGAGTTTTCTCATTCATTTTTCAAAGTATAAGATTAAGCCTGACATAATCAAGACTTTACTGAGTATAGATTCTTGGATCTACCCCAAACTTACTGGGAGGAGAGCCTGGGAATCTGTAACTCTTATAAGCATCCCAGGTAGTGCTTTCTGAAGCATACTAAATGTGAAGAACTACTGTCCTGCACTCTTCCTCTTAATACACTGCCACCTTTGTTTGTAAGTTCTGAGAATTCAGGAACTGTATCTGTTTCAATGGGTTTGCCCTACTATATTATTTCCTTATTAGAAGATTAGCCTCTTCTTGCTATTTACTGTTTCATTAGTGATTAATTTATCAAGTGCTAAAGTGTGTTCTATCCAAGAAGTTCTCACAGAGGAAGAGAGCCCTCCACTGGGTATTAATAGGTATAAGGACCAAAGTTGAACAGAGACAAAATGGTAAGGCAGATAGAATAAACTGGGAGAACTTGAAAATCATAGTTAGGAAATTGTTAGATGTCTGTGCCATAGAGGGGCCAGGAGCAGAAATAAGGTCTGTATGTTTGGATGGACTTAATTAATAAAGCCCAGGAGCAAATGTTTACTATTACACCATGGCTAGGAAATGAGGACAAGCTAGAAAGAATTTCTGTAAATTGGATAGTACTGCATATTCTCCAAAGCCATGTTAAATTTTAACTAAGCCAGCAATAAATAAATGCAAGTCCAGAAACACATGGCTAAAGGCAAAAATGAACCTTCTAAAAATGAAAATAAAAAACAAGTACATTGTGTTGACTAAGCAAAACAGCATGACTGCTACAGCTTTTATGGTTTTTAGCACATTTTAATTTGTGTGTATGTGTCTGCTTTGAGGTCTGAGGTTAAAAATAAATAAAATTTGTAACCAACTTTAAAATGCAGTGAAGAACATTCTACAAAAAATTGGGGCTGCACAAAAGACATACATCATAACCATAGAAACTATGATAAAGAAATATGGCAACGTATTACATTAGAAAATTTCATTAGCAAGTAAAAATCAAAAACTTCAGTTTTTGAGTGTCTGTGACAAATTTTTATTGTCTTCCAATATTAATTCAGATGGTCTTTTACATTTCTTTTAGAGTTCAACTCAGAAAAGAAAGAAAATACAGGCAACATGATTCCAAAAGTTGCTGTATGATTTTAATATGTTCCCAAGAAGAAAGAAGAACAACTTAATAGATAACCTAAATTTGGAAAGTCTCAAAAGGGCATGAAGCTCATGTGAAAGGGCAAAACTCTAATAATTAATATGCAAATATCCTACAGAACACAGGATCACCACAATTCTAAAAGACTGTAAATTAAGTATTCACGGACCTTCAACTGATCACCACTGTTAAAACAAATAATGAATTATTAATAAAAATTGACTGTGTATTTGTTAAAAACAGAATTATTGATGAGAGTTAAATATCTTCCAGAAAGGGAGGAAAGACTAATAAGATCTAGTTTACTGCATGATAGAAGTGACCATTTAGTAAATTTATTGCTCAAGTAACTTTTTTATTGGGGGGGGTCCCTGGAGATTTGTCAGTACCCTCACTGCTGTTAATATTTTTATCCCAGGGAAAGGAATGACTAAAAGTATTATGAAATAGCTATCTCATACTCTGATAGAGAAGTTTACTCTCCTTTAGTTTGATAATATTAGTTATAGTAATAACTTACCCATAGCTATGCTGTCTCTGTCTACAGATATTGTCTGCAGATAGCTTTTGTTCACTTTGATGCTTGCCTAAAGGCTTCACTATAAGCTCCGAGCTGCAGTTTGTGTCTTCAATGAGAAAGAACAGTCTCAGAGCCTCATGGAAATGCTCGAGTGATTTTGAAATAGTCCCCAACTCCAAATATAACTTTGAATATCCCTGTCATGGTCTGCCCTGTGAATCTGGCCAAAACAGTAGAACAGAATGCAAAGTATGCAAGTTCAGACAATAGATATTAAAAGTTAGGAACACATCTCTAGGACTGAAAAACAAACCTATTTGCAGATAGGTACAAAGTTTTCACAAGTTTACATGCTTTCCTTCCCCATATATATCAAGAAGAATTCTTAGTATTTATTTGTATTGACCACTACTGTTTCTTAATTCTGAGAGGGTTTTAGTCTGAAGAACACCTTGGTCGTTATACATTTCTGTGCAACAAATAACTCCAACATTTAGAGGTTTAAAGCAATGAACATTTATCATCTCACAAGTTCTGTGAATAAGGTTTTCATGAATTGGCTTATCTGGGTGATTCTGAATCAGGGTCTCTAATGAAATTGCAGCCAAGATGTCAGCAGGAGCTTTGCCATCTGAAGGTTTGACTGCTTTGTAGGATCATTTGCCAAGTTCACTCAGGTGGCTAGTGGCTGTAGGTCTTGATTCCTTGACAGCTGTTGGTCAGATGTCTTGGTTTCTTACTTTCTGGATGTCTCTATAACTGTTCACAATGTGGCACCTGGTTTCTCTCCAAGCCAGAGAGAGATAGTGAGTGATCATGATGGGAGCTACACTGTCTTTCATAATCTAATTTCAAAAGCAATGTACCATCACTCCTGCCATGTCCCATTGTACATACACGAAATCTGGTACAATGTGGGACGGGAGTAGGCAGGGACATGAAAGCCAGGAGGTAGAGGTCATTGGGGCCATCTTGGCAGCTGCCCACCACAGACACCATTCGACACTTGCTGATCTTTGCTGATTTCCTCCCCCATTTAAATTGTTGGTTCCTTGAGAGCAGCACTAAAGTCATATAATTCTTCTATTTGTTTTCCCAAAATGCCTTGGAAGTTCTATGAACTTTTCAGTCGTCTCTTGATTCTATCCACATCCACATGACCTTGATTTAGGGAAAAGACAAAGCCTTTGATCCCCACATGTATTGGAGTGAAATAGGCCAAAATGATGGGTCATGAAAGGGTAATATAGACAAAAACAAATTTTAAGGAATTTTGTAGTATAGACTGTAATAGAATAAGTTTTTTGCTTTTTTTTAGATGTCTTTTCTCATGTCTTGAGAAAGAGTCCTTTCAGGGTTTCTTGTGTCTCAGTGATTTATAAGAACCTGCACTGGATATCTTCAAAAATTGCCATCTACTAAAAGATCAATGCATGGGGCTTTTAGGAGGAATCTGTCCTAAAATTTCAAAATTTTCTTTGGGAAGAACAACATAATCAGATCCCCTATGGTTATAATCAAACCCTCAGGGAAGACCATTGTTGACACTGCTTGGGGATATCTTAAAAGACACAAAAGTATGTTTGACATAGAATAATTTGTAAATGCACAATTGTCAAAATACTGATAAAATTATATTCAGCTGATGAATTGTCCTGAATTCTTCCTTGTTTTGTGGAATTTGAAAAGAATATTGCCTTTTACAGCTCTTCCCATGTTACATTATAAAGACGTATTTCAAGTATAAGTCCAAGTTTTGTTAAACCTATAGAATGCTACAGCTCATCATACTGCAGATTACATTGAGAAAATAATTTTAATGAATTTTTTTGTTTGTTTTTTATGGATAAATACATATACTGTTCTAGTTTGCTAGCTGCTGGAATGCAACATACCAGAGATGGATTGGCTTTTAATAAAAGGGGATTTATTTTATTAGTTCTCCAGAAGAAAGGCAGCTAACTTTCAACTGAGGCTCTTTCTTACGTAGGAAGGCACAGGGTGATCTCTGCTGGCCTTCTCTCCAGGCCTCTGGGTTCCAACAACGTTTCCCAGGGTGATTTCTTTCTGCATCTCCAAAGGCCTGGGCTAAGCTGCGAGTGCTGAGATGATGTATGCTGAGCTGCTTGGCCTGTGCTACCTTGAGCTCTCTCATTTAAGCACCAGCCAATTAAATTAAACATTATTCATTGCAGCAGGCATGCCTCCTAGCCAACTGCAGATGCAATCAGCAACAGATGAGGTTCACTAGCCATTGGCTCATGTCCACAGCAACAGAACTAGGTACCTTCACCTGGCCAAGTTGACAAATGAATCTAACTACCACATGTACATAGATAGATAGATAGATTAGATAGATACAGAGATATAATCATATACCACGTAATCAGCCAAAGTGTATAATCAATGGTTCCCAATATCATCATATAGCTGTGTGTTTATCATCACAATAGATTTTTTTTTTTACTTTTTTTGTGAAAAATTACATATACACAAAAAAGTAGTAAGTTTCAATGCATATCACAACAATTAGTTATAGAACAGATTTCAGAGTTTGGTGTAGGTTACAATTCCATAATTTTAGATTTTTACTTCTAGCTGTTCTGAAATACTGGAGACTAAAATAAATTTCAATATAATGATTCAGCAACATATTTATTTGTTAAACCCTACCTTCTCTATATAACTCCACCATCACCTTTGATCTTTCTCCCACTCTATAGGGGTATTTGGGACTATGCCAATTCTAACTTTTCATGTTGAAAGGGATTATCAATAATAGAGATGGGGGATTAAATAGTTGATGTTCTGGAGAGGCTGGCCCCTCTGCATGTCAAGATTTATCTGGTCCAGGGACCCATCTGGAGGTTGTAGGTTTTGAAACGTTACCCTAGTGCATGGAACCTTTGTAGAATCTTTTATAATGCCTTAGATGTTCTTTAGGATTGGCAGGAAAGGTTTTGGTAGGTCTTGACAAGCTATGCTAGGTAGCAATGTCTAACTGAAGCTTGCATAGGAGTAACCTGAGAGTAGCCTTTCGACTATTTGAACTCTCTCAGCCACTGTTATCTTATTTGTTATACTTCTTTTCCCCTTTTGGTCAGGATGGCATTGTTGATCCCATGGTGTCAGGGCCAGGCTCATCCCTGGGAGTCATCTCCCACACGGTCAGGAAGACTTTAACCCCTGGATATCATGTGCACATTGGGAAAGTTTTTTAAAAATATTAGTACAAGGGCAAAGATCACAAATTCTCTTTAAAAGAAGCGGTGGGGGAGGATATTTGCTTAAATAAAATAAGTTATTTTGGATGCTGAATTTACAGTAAACAAGGAATGACTGCTATGTACATCATACCTTAAATCAACCAAAAGATAACAGTACCCAGTATCTATCATCTAACGGGGTATATTCTTCTCATTAAAATGCCTCACATTTTGACATATAATATACAGGTTCATATATAAAGAATTGATAATAGCTAGATAGTTGTTAAGACATAGCCACCTAAGATTTGCCTTCATTTCTGGACTATGATATTTTTTTCTTTTTTATTAAACTATAACATGCTTATAGAAAAGTACACACACTATAAGCATGTACTCTGATGAATTATCACAAATGGAACACATCTGTGTAATTACCACACTGTTCAAAAAATGAACATGGCCAACCATTAAAAAAAATGGCCTCGCCTTTTTCAAAGCATTTGATATTAATTGCCATTTTATCCACTCACCAATCCAGGAAATTGACACTTAGAGTTAATTATGCTGTCTTTCATGGTTTCCATGACCCAGTAGTCTTTTGAACTACCGTTTCTCGTTTCTCTTTAGGCCTTTAACCTATGCTGATTTATATGACCCAAGAGCTATTCTTCTCAACTCTTCTTCTTCACAGTAGCTCAAAATCTTTTACATTTGAGTCTTAGTCATGCTTTCACCTCTCAGTAATTTTAAGACCTCAATATGTATATTATTTCTGGAATCTTTCCTTCTAAGATCATTTTTAGTACTTGAAACTAATTAAACTGACCCTTTTGTTTCACTAGTGACAAAGAAAAGAGCCCCTAGAGAAATTAAATGAATTTCATGGGATCACTGACTCTAAGGTCCAAAACGTTGCATCAATTATATGGCTTCTTGCTAAAATAATGTTGCAATCTAAGTTTACATTTCTGTAACAAACATTCATTTCACCCTCTTGTAGCCGCCAGGTTGTTTGTTAGAAGGGGATAGTAAAACTAAGATTACTTATCATGTCAAGAAATAATACTATTTTCCAATATTGATTGAGTAGTCATTCTGTTCCAGACAGTAGGTTACATAACTATCTAATTTAACTCTTACAAAAACATTGTAAACTGGGTGGTTTTATTTTCTCATTTTAAGATGAGGAAACTGAGGCACAGAGAGTTTCTGTGCCCAGACTCCCATAGCTGCCAAGAAGTAGATCTGGGACATGCCCTCAGAGAGTCTGAGCTTTCCACTTTTGTCCCGTTGGAAGGACAAAGTATGAACTGACTTTTGTCTTCTACTAAAAGGATTAAATAAGCACAGAGTGGATTGCATGTGGCATATGTATGGTTTCTAGGGTAGGATAAGGTAAGGAAGAGGTTTATAGAATGACCCTAATATTCATACTCATTGGGTGATTGAGATGGTGGAATAAAAAGTCTTCCATGGATCTGGTAAAAGTCGTTACACTCTCACACGCACACAAAAAGAAGGGGCCAGGATGGAGAGAAGATAGCTGCATCTGGGATGACAGAGAAAGGCCTTCCTATAAAAGGGTTATTTTTGATGGCACCTACTAAGGCTGGGCCCTGGTTGGGAAAGAGCATTACCTCTATCCCCACCCTAAATATCACCTTGATTTTCTTCTGAATGCCTATGGATTTTATCAGGCATGCATGCACACAATAAAGGGGATTTTTTTTAGAATTTATTTACATATGAAGTCTGCAAAGTTAATGATATACTAACAGTTCTGTATATGAATGTATCTGTGTGTATGTATTTTCTATTCCATATAAATTATCCTGTAATCTCATGCTGATGCAAATGTAAGCCCATGAGGGTAAAGACTTTATCCTTATTGGTGATCACTGTACACGCAACTCCTTGAAAAGCGGCAGGCATGTAGTAAGTGCTCAGTAATATTTTTTAAAGAATAAGTGAACAACTGGGTTCTACCAAGGGGGTTGGCTATACTCCTGCCTGTCCTGAATGGCAGATATTCTTTGCTGAGAGACACAGCTGGCTGGCACACCTAAAGTAGTTGCAAGGTTAGCCTCATTGGAAAGGGGCATCTGACCAAAGTGTTTTAGATTGACAAAGAACTTTGTGCTTTCCAGAAGATATTCCCAGCCTGCTGCCTCAGTCAGTTTGACAGCAACCCCAAAAGAAAAGTATTATTCTACTCATTGAATGGATAAGGAATTTAAGGCACAAAGGATTTGAGTGACTAGCCTAAACTCAGAAAGCTGGAAAATTCCTGAACCTGGACCAAAAAGCAAGTCCTCATCCCCCACTCTTTCCACAACACACTTGTGGTATATAAAGAAGTAATGGTATATTGACCATCACTGAAAGAAGAGTGAACAAGGAATTCATGGATCTTTATAGTTATGGTGTCATTGGATTAGAACCAGAAGAATAAACTATATTGTATTTACTATTCAGAATTAAACACAGAGGGAAAAAAAAAAAAGAGGGGAACAAAACAAAATTAAACAAAAGAATACATTTGCTAATCCAGCTCCTGACCACAAATGATGGATTATAAACAAACTGGCACAATATGTTAAGAACTCATGAGATGTAACAAATAAAAACACAAAACCAAGAAGCTAATGAAAAAGTCATGAGCAGCTAAGCTAGTCCCTCTACATTAGATCCTTCTGTAAATAATAAAAATGTCTCAAGTGTGAAAATATTAGCCAAATGGTATGGAAGAGTAAGGGAGCAGGAAGAGAGGAGACAAACAGATGCCTCAGGGGAGAGCAAAAGGAGATTTAACCTTTTCGAGGAAACCATCCATACTATTGAAATATATTATTCTAATACATTACCATACTCCACCTACTCTTTCATTCATTTAATTGTTAATTCAACAAATATTTATTGAGTGCGTACTATGTGGCAGGAATTATTAATGAACAAAATAGAAAAACCCATGTTCTTACTGATTGGAGGGAGAGACAAAATCTATAGCGCATATTTTGGCAATAATATAGAATACCTTTTAATACATAGCTCATCCTTTCATCTTTGCCATCTTTATCACAATCATCTCTGTCTGGTTGCCTTTGATGCCTCTCAAATATCGGCCAGCTCTTCAACCCTGCCACCACCCTCAAACCAGTAGTTCCCCTCTCCCCCACTTCCATATAGGGCCCTGATTTTTAAAACTAATAGGAAGACCTGCATATGTCACTAATAGTCTCAAGACTAACACTGGTCTGAACTTAGCTGGGGATGAATGAGTCACAACTCTATGAAGGTAAAGGACTTCATTTTTCTTTAGGAGATTTCATACTCCTTCTTAATATAGTGATGCATTCTGTGAAATTCAATATTATACAGGATGAATATCAAAGCTTTTTTTTAAAAAAAATAGAGGAAAGTTCTAGAAGAAAATGCTAAGAGTTGAACAGGATTAACTCTAGGAAATGGGATTCTGGATGGGATGGGAACAGAGCACTGCTTCGTCTATCATGAAAATTAGCTATGTTTGCCTTATTTTCTCTTAATTTAAAAACAGAATAACTTTCACTTACTGTAAATTATTCTAGACAAACAAAAGTAATAAATACTTGCACAATTCATTGAGTAACTGTGTATCTCCCACCCAGCTCAAGTGGAAATGTTATTAATCCACTACACCAATCATATCCTTTTCCTTCCTGCTTCCCTATACTTGAAGTATAGGGAAGTTTGGAAAACTTGAAGTATAGGGAAGCAGGGGATATAACAGTGTACCTGGGGATATAATAGTGAACAAAGCAGACAAAATTCATTTCCCTCATTGAGATTTAATCTAATGGGTGCAGACAGACATTGAGAATCATTTAATTAGTAAATACTAATTATTAATTAGTATATAATTATTTCATTATTCAATAAATAATTATTAAATACTATTCTGGGAGCTGGAAACAGAGTTTTCTTTATCTTTTCTTAATTGATGGATGTTTAGGTCATTTCCATTTTTATTTTGTATTTTTTTGTATCACAAGTAATGCTACAATGAAGGTTTTAATATATTTTCCTTTGTAGCAGATGTGAAGATTTCTCCAGAGTTCATGCCTAAGAATGGGATTTCTGCAGCATATGGATCTTCAACTTTGCTATAGATGGCAAAATTGCTCTCCAAAGGGCATGTGCCAATTTGTGGTCACTCTGCTGCAATACTTACCGACATTTGGTTCTATCATAAAAACAAAATTGCCAATCTACTGGCTGTAAATTACTACTATTTTTATAAATCTGCAGTTTTATAAAATCTGCATTTCCCTGATTACTAATGTGGTTGAGAAACGCTCATACATTTATTGGCTTCCATTTTATATCATTTATCTAGACACTTAATAACGCAAAACCTATTACCAAAAAAATTCCTCAATTGTTTTGGTCTTTTTAATGCCCTTGATTCTGCTATATTGGTTCAGAAACTTATCTCTTACTCGTATAGTAGCTTGGTGGTGAATGAATTAACCACCCTGAGCCTCAGTTTCCTCATGGATAAAATGATACTATTAAGAGTAGCAAAATAAATGAATTGATGGCTTTGAAGGGCTTAGTACAGTAACTGATAATATCAAAGTGTTTAATAACCTCTTCATCTGTTTGTTTACACGTATAGTCTTCTTCTGGACTGAGCCATGGGCTCTGCAAGGCCAGGGACCTTGTCTATCTTGTTCATCATGGTATCTCCACCATACAGCACAATGTCTGGCATATGGTAGGGAAGTAGTCAATAAGGATGTGTTGGTTAAATGAATGAATGGCAATTACTGTTGTGTATCTTCTAGATTTTTCCTGTGTATCTACAACCATATATGAGCATATGTTTTGTATTTGTGTGCATGATCATACTACACACATCCTACAACTTGTTTTTTCTACTTCATATACTATACATAATTTTCCATATTTAATAGCTTCATTATATTCTACTGTGTGATTACCTGAAAATCCATTCAACAAGAACTCTATGACAGACAATTATGTTATTCTATTTCTCTGAACAATGCTCTTCTAATCATCCTATTACTTATATAAACGCACAACTTACAGAACTTCAGTTTCATTTCCTGCCTAGATTGTACATCATCTGCACTGTACTAGAACTTAACACCCTTTTTAGAGCAATCTCTCATTTCCAAATTTTTGTTAAACATTTTCATCTGGATGTCTCACTGTTACTTCAAGTTCAATATATCCAAACTGGAAATCAACTTTACTTATACCTACCACTAATAATGACTTTCCTTTATCTGTTATTGGTATTGGCAGATAAAATCTCAGGAGTCACTGGTTCCAAGTAGAACTGCTTGGGCACATGCCAGGATGGAGCACTATATGAGCCCCTCAGAGCCCATAAGCCTACATTGACTCAGCTTCACCAATGGTTTCCAAGCTTATCATACACAAATCCCATAATTTCATTCTTAATGCCAAACAAAGTGATCATCCTCTGAACACATTTTATGCATTTTCATGTACAGATTTTTTTTACCCCTATGCCACCACCTCAGCCAATTGTCTCTACCATTAGAGTCCTACCTACAAAATGCCACTTTCTCCTTGAAACTTTCCAAAATGAATTGACATTATATCCTCAGTGGTTGAGCATCAAGTGATCTGGACAATCCTGAAATGTGGAGCCAGCTCTTAAGGGTCATTTTCCAAAATCTTTCTTAGAATTTACAGCTACCTAGAGCTTCAAGGTTCACAAAAGGATTAGTCCATTCAGAACGCCAGTACTTTTTCTCTGTTACTGTAGAAGGAGAATTTCTTCAAAAGACACCAAAAGAACTTTGCAACAAATTTCATTTGAACTCTTACTTCTGCACAGACTCCAAACATGTTCACGTTTGTCCTGTAAAAAAATATGTTTACATATACAACTTTCTACCCTGTGGGCCAGTCTAGCTGCCACCTCCTCTTGTTATTTATGGGCAGTTCCTTGAGTACGCTACAACTGTTTTCCACATTTTTTTACTTTCTATTCATTTTTCAATTCCAAATGACTTCTTATTTGCCATTATCAAAAGATATCTTTTTTGACCTTATAATACCTGATCACTTTTAGGTGTTTCATTTATTAGCCTTCTTTATTTCCATGAGTGTTTTTGTTGACTCGGCTCTAATGCTATCTCAGTCTTTTTTGTTGACTTATCTACCTCTATATATGTTTTTTATTGGAAATGACAACTGAGATGCTCAAATGTGTGGCAAGAATGTCATTGAAATCCATCTCTGTTCCTTTTCCCCTTCCTCCAGAGCATGGATATAGAATGAGAATCCTTCACAGTACCCTGAACTGGGTAGCTAATACCAACTGGTATAAGGTGCCCAAAATGTTATTGTTCCCCAGAACTTTGTCCTCTGCCAACCTCTTTTCTCACATTGTTCACTCACCCTCACTGGAATACTTTCCATTTTATTTTTATACTAGGGAAGAGATCATTGTCAGAGGTATAATTTTAAGCATTGTCAGTATATTTACAGTCATGGAAATGGGTAAGAATATTGAAGTAGGGAAGAGTAGAGAAAAGACTAAATGCAATTGTTTTTGAAAATCCACATCCAGGTTCAGATATAGGAAGCACATGCTGTTTTTGAAATGCACGTTAGGAAACCGGCACAGGAAAAGGCAAAGGACTCCTTCATTGATTCACTCAACAAACACTGAGCATTTAATAATCTGTATTGCGTTGGGAGCAGGATTTACAAAGATGATAAGTAATGATGGAAAATTCAATTACCTGGGAATCTGAAATAATTATCCTATGTTAGAAACCTATAGAACTACCTTCTTAGTATCACCTGGGAGATGTTCTCTCTCATCCCTTTGTCCTCAGTTTATGATCAAAGCCAAGTTTATATATAGTGACCCTCTTTCCTGAGTGAAGTTGACTAGTTCAGGGATGGGCACTTGACCCAAGATGAGCTAATGTGTAGTGAATTCATTAATCAATATTTGCTGAGTGAATGGTTTCTGATCTACCTTCACCTTTTTGTCAGTATGATGTGAAAGAAAAAAATCCAAATTTATTGATGAGAATCTACTTAAGATGACTTCTAAGATGAATACAGGTCATGTCAGGATTATAAATGGTATTGAAATATTTGACTTACCCAAATTTGACTGTCCATATCTCTCAAGGTTTATTAGGTTGTCTGGACCACCTAATTACTATTCTTTTGTGGCCCATACAGTCACCTTGCAGATCCAGGATGTCTCTCTGGCATGTAGTTTCCTCCTTAAAATCTTGCTCCAGAGACACAGCGTTATTTCCTGACTTCTCTAACGCTTCCTTGACCCATTTTATCTCTTTGGATTGGTATCCCACTCTGATTCAGAACATTGTGCTTCGGCAGATTTTGTATAGTTCTTCATTTTCTTTCTATCTGGACGAAAGGTACAATACATGCAGGCAGAAAAGAAATCTGTTAAAGCAATATTTTGAAAGATTACTGTTTGCCCAGTTTTGCTCTTTATACAAGCATCAGAAGGTCCAATAACCCATCTATAATGAGAACTGGAGAAATTTTTCAACTCAAAATATTTTGAAGACAACTAAAACAGAACTCTGTATATTTTAATCTTCATTATTAACTGTTGCTAGATAATAATATTCAGCATAGATTCAATACAGTGGTCCTTTGATACTAATTTCCAATCCCCTCTTGAATAAGAAATTGGTGAGGATATTTGACGATTAAGAAAAAATGCCTCTGTAATTTTCTGGTCCAGGTTTATAGTCACTGATCTTTTGTGTTCGACACTTTTCTTGTCTCTCATCAGTTTGCACTAGTGCACCAGGCTGTTTATTCAGGGTCTTTGCAAATACCTGCAAAATGTTCTTAGGTTGTGCTTATGTACTAGTTCAAACACATATTCTTCCTTTTGAGAAAAGAGTACAGCATGGGGTCCAGGCTGAACCCTTTGGGCAGAAACCAGAGCTGTGCTATTTCCAATGATAGCATCATTAAGGCGTTCTCCTAAAGCAAAAATGTAGAAGTTTACTGTGAAGGATTTTTTTTAAGCTACTATAGTATACACTATACAAGACCTTTAGTTGTTTACAAGCTTTATTTCTAATCACTGTGGAGCAATAGCAAAAGGAAAGCAAAGTGCCACAGATTAAGAAGACACAAAATTAATACGTTTTACCAAACTCTTAACAGCTATGGATTATTATTTTCTCCCTTGTGTGTTGGTAACTGGAAACTGCCCTTTAGCTTCTGCTGACTGATTTTATACCTGAAGGCAGTGTTAACCAAATATTAATCATGCCTTCTGAGCCCCATTAAATGGAAATGTACATCTAATTAGAGAAGAATATAAACCAGTCCAGAGACAGTTGTTTCAATGAGCTATTTGCAATAACAAGGCCCACCATAAAGGGTGAAATCATTTCAGTGGTCCCATTCCACCTTATTATACTTTCTAAGGATATCCTGGGTTTTGTTTAACAAAGATGATGCTTCTCACAAGCCTCTTCCTAAATACCTTTAAAGCCAGAGGAGAATTCACTGACGTCTGAGGAAGTCTGCAGAAATAACCCAAAGAAAGCTTCCATTCATGGAGTTCAAATATTCATTCTTAGAATATCCGACCTCATTATTTCAGAGTTCTCTTTATACAAAGGGAACTCTATTTTTTAGCTGATTCTCTTCACAAATGTTCCCCATACTAGTTTTGTGACATAGTCTAAGAAGACAGGGAGATACAATAAATAAATAAGCTGGGCCCATTCCACCACTCCTTATATACCCCAAAGAATTTAAATCAGAGACTCAAACAGGTATTCGCATTCTGAGATTCATTGAAGCATTATTCACAATTGCCAAAAAATGGGAACAACCCGTGTCTGTCCATTAACTGATGAAAGGATGAATAGAAAGTGGAATACACATTCAATATATATTTGAATATAAAATTGAATATATTTTAATGTATATACCATTCAAATGTATATACCATTTGAATAACATTCAACTGAATGTTATTCAACTGTAAAAAGGAAAGAAGTTCCTTTTTACGTGGATGAAATGTAAGCATGGGACATGGATGAACCTTGAAGACATCATGTTGAGTGAATAAGCTAGACACAACTGAACAAATATTGTACAATCTCATTGCTTTAAAATAAATAAACTGAGCAAACTCATCAAGTCAGAATCCAGAATATAGGTTACCAATGGGACAGGGTGGGGATAGGGAATGGGAAGTTAAGACTTAAAATATACAGGATTCTTATCTGGTATGAGAAAATGTTCAGGTAATGGGTGGTAGTGATGGCAGCACAACATTGTGAATGCAATTAACATAACTGAGATGTATATCTGAATATGATTAAAAGAGAAAATGTTAGATTGTACATATGGTAATAGAATAAAAATTTTAAAGAAATCACTGATCTGCGTTACACAAACAGGGACCCTAAATTAAAACATGGACTTGAATTAATAGCACAATTATAAAAATGTACTATCATCAATTGTAACAAATATTCCACACCAGTGCAAGGTATTGGTGGTTCAGTATTGTGTGTGAATCCTGGATTTTATGCACGATTGTTTTGTAAACCCACAATTTCTCAAATATGAAAATGAAAAACAAAATAAAAGAATCCAGGCCTGATGTTAAATGGCCTTGGACTCAATTCATGGGGCAATTTACTATCTGTGTGGCCTTAGGCAAATAATCTCTCTGAATATCAGTCTCTTCTTGGAGATTATAATAATACCTTATTTCACTGGGGTATTCTGAGGATTAAAATAGGGATAATATATGGGATCCTGTCTAACAAAGCCTGGCATATTTTGGGAACTCAATAAATATTAGGTTCTTTGTGTTTCATCTTTTCACAAAACTTTAGAAATCTGAGGTAAGAATATCATAAAAGAAAAGATGCCCTTGCTTACTACAGCAAGTGGCAAGAAATAAAGCTGCCCAGAGGAACCATTTTATTTAGTAAATCTGCAAACTGAAAAGAGATTCAGAATGCAATACATAGAGCAAGGGTTTGTGAATACCCAATTTATACTCTTTACTCACTGCCAAGTGAGATTGATACCACATTTGATTGAACACTATAGGGAAATTGGTTCAAAGGTTTTAAACAAGCCACTCCTGTTTCCTTGAGGCCATTTTCCAAGGAAAAAGGAAAAAAAGGTAAACTATGTTTATTTTCAAAGCACTTGAACTTCTTTCTCTCTCCATCTCTACTTGTCCATGTGGTGTATATACATGAGGCCCATAAAAAAAGCAGTATGATCCAAATTGCCCTAATAAACAAGCCAGACTTCATTTTTCTTGCTAAGAGCTGTGATTATACTAATGTAGCTCCTGGTCCTGCAAGATGGCTAATTAGTTCATGGCCAGCAATTTCAGGAAGAAACTGAAGAAAGTCCTAAAATACATGGGCTGCAGCTGCTAACAATAAGGCTAAGGAGGACTCAGCTTCCAAGCAGAAATAATTAAACTGACCACAAATTTGGGGATGCTTTTTTTCTTCATTATTTTTTAATTAGAGAAGTGTAGGTTTATGGAAAAATGATACAGAAAATACAGCATTCCCATATACCCCTTCCCCACAAACATAGTTTTCCCTATTATTAACATTTTGCGTTAATGTGGGACCTTAGCTACAAATGATGAACCATTAATATCATAATTATATTATTACCCATAGTCCATTAGGGTTCACTTGATATTATACAGTCCTAGTCTTATAACACATATACAACATAAATTAATCATTCTAGCCATGTTCAAACATACCATTCAGTGGTGTTAAATACTTTCACATTGTTGTGCTGCCCTTATTAAAACTTTTCCATCACCCCAAAAAGAAACTCTACCAACTGAGCATTGCCTCCCCATTCCCTGCACTACCACCACAACCACCCCACCCCTGGTAACCTGTATGCTAATTTCTGATTCTATGATTCTATGAGTTTTTTATTCTATGAGTTTGTAAATTCTAATTATTTCATTTCAATGAGATCGAATGTTTGTCCTTTTGTGGCTTGCTTATTGCACTCAGCATGATGTCTTCAAGCTTCATCCATGTTGTCTCACAAATCAGAGCTTCATTCCTTTTTATGGTTGAGTAATATTCCATTGGAATATACACCATTTATCCATTCATTAGTGAATGGACACAATTGAGTTGCTTCCATCTTTTGATAGTTGTGAATAATGCCATTATGATCAAAAGTGTGCAAATGTCTGTTCCAGTCCCCACTTTCAATTATTTTGGCTGTGTATCTAGAAGGGAGATTGCCAGGTCATATGGTATTTCTTACTTTCTGAGGAATGGGGAATTTTTTTTCTTTCTTTTAATTTTTAAATTTTTTTAAACATAACAACATACAAACATGAACATTCTTACCATATGACCATTCCATTCTTGGTATATAATCAATAACTCACAATATCATGACATAATTGTATATTCATCACTGTGATCATTTTCTTAGAACATTTTCATCAATTCAGAAAAAGAAATTAAAAAGAAAGAAAAAAACTCAAAATACCATACCTCTTACCCCTCCCTCTCATTAATTGCTAATATTTCCATCTACCCAATATATTTTAGTCTTTGTTTCCCCTATTTTTTTCTATACCCCTTACCACTCGCATTTCAATCTACTAAATTTATTTTAACATTTATTCCCCCTATTATTTATTTATTTTTAATCCATATATTTTACTCATCAGTCCATACCATGGATAGAAGGAGCATCAGACACAAGGTTTTCACAATCTCACAGCCACATTGAAAAAGCTATATCATTATACAATCATCTTCAAGAAACATGGCTACTGGAACACATGGCTCTACGTTTTCAGGCACTTACGGGGAATGTCTTTAATCTTAAAAGGCATTTTTTCCCCAATCCATAGTAAAGATACATGGGACAGCATACCTAAGACACTATTTTTCAGAGAAAGTCATGGCCTAGATGCCATCAGTCACTGAGCCCCCGGGGCCAGCATATGACTTTGCCACTCTCTTCAAGTGTAGCCCTAGATCATCTAAATGAGAATCATCCGGGTGACTTAAAAATGCAGATACCAAGACCTACTGAGTCAGAATCGCCACAGTCTCTCTGAAGCATGCTAAAGTTTGAGAAGTCTGTGATAAATGAATTCCAAACAGATGGGAGAGTCAACACATTAACAGGGACATTGGGTGCTCATTCCTTTTATATTTTTACTACCGATATGCTGTAGCACTTTATTGTGTGATAGTCGTATCCATGGGCTCTCAGAGGTCAGGAGATGCCTACGCAGCTTCCAGATATTGAGAAACCTGGTGTATTAGAAATAATGAGATACAACCTGAAACTGCTCTAATAATTTTTTTTCATTTGGATTTAAATGAACAAAAATGATGAGATACCAAAATGGAGTTACAAAAATTGGGTGAAATTGAAATAGTGATTCAAGATCAACTATAAAACAAAAAGCATTCTTGTAATTGGTAAAAGCCATTTAGTGACCATAATACAAAAATGAAGGTATCATTCACGGCAGTAACAAGAATTAACTAATAACAAGCACTAACTAGTAATAAATTGAACAAAAGATGTTCAAAACCTCTATGGAGAAAATTAAGAACGGCTTTTGACGAGCCAAAATAAGGATCTGAATAAATGGATAGAGCATGGGAAAGCTCAATATTCTGAAGATAATTCCCCTAAAAAGTAATCAATTAATTTAATTCAATTTCAAGGGAATTTACTTAGTGGTTTGAAATTCATACAAAAGAATAAAGATTTAAGACATTATGAAGAATAACAAACAGAAGCACTACTCTACCAGAGATGATGGCTCAGAATTAATTGGTTACCGTAATTAATTATGGTTTCAGTAATTAAAAGTGACAATGTTTTAGGAATGGATAAATAGAGAAGGAAAAAAAGTGATTATCCTGAAATCAGTCCATGTGTATATGGGAACTTTCAAAGTTGGCCTTGCAAGTAAGATTTTATATAGAAAGATTTTATATGGAACCACCTATGGAACTATTGCCTATCCATAAGGTAAAACTAAACAAAAATAGATTCACATCCCATACCATGGACAAGATCAGTTGTATATTTTAAATATTTACATTGAATAATTCAATGCTTTGGCATATGGCTTCATGCCCACCTACTTTACCAGGAATTTATGTCATTAAAACTCTCAATGGATCAAAAATTAAAGCCTGGCTTTTATCATAAACCCCTTCCAAGACTTCCTTATCCCCATATCCCAAAGAATTATTTACCAAAGAACAAAAGAACTGGACATTTGAATGCAGCAATTCCCTTTGGAGGCAAATATCTATGTTACAGGAATCTGTTAACTGACTAATAATGTTGTTAGTAAGAGTCAAGCACTTTAGCATCAATAATTAGTCATTCAAGCTTTCAGCATTGCAGAAAAATGGACTTGACCTTTGTCCAATGGCGGCTGAGTCAGCCCTTTTAGCGACTTTACATTTATCGCATTTCCAAATGCAGCTCCATGATCATGCAATGACTTCAGCATTTTGTCGAGTAGAGTCAGTAACTAGAGATTATTTCATAGATAACCCAGATTTTCAAGGAACCACATAATGAAGATTCAGAATTGGTCATAATCCAATAGTATAAAAGCCTCTCTGCAATCTGCATACCCCTTATTAGGATTATTTCTTAATCGGTCCCTAGTGGTGGTTTAAACATGTAATCACTAATTCTTTGACACTCTTCCATTGAAAGGTAGGGTCTGTTTCCTCCCCTTGAATGTGAGTGGGCGCTGTGTGCTATGATGAGACTTCTGAGGCTAGGTCATAAAAGGCCACACAACTTCTGCTTTGTTCAAGGGAATGCTCATTCTTGGTGCACTGGGGCTACCTGTTAGAAGTCAGACAACCCTGAGGCCCCCATGCTATACAGTTAACTAAGACACAGAAGAGGCCATGTATTAGGCTTTTTGGTTGACAGTCCCAGTAAGCCAATCTTTCCAGCCTCCTCTCGGCCTAGACACCAATGAAGGCAGAGGGAGCAGTTATGAGCAGTTAGCAGCAACACTCCATGTATTTGCCTGGTCATATTTTGTAACATTTGCAAAAGTAAAATAGTTCAGCTTCAGTTGTGAAAATAAAATTGACAAAACACACATACACACACACACAATGCCAACATGTGCCTTATTTTGTATTTGCATTCAAACATTCTTTTCTCAGAGAGGTTCCCCCAAATTGCACACATTTCAGTCCCCCAAAACCTGGATCCACCCCTACTGACAAAGTTTTGTGTACCAGATGCCCCACAAACATTCTCTGTGGCACTGAGACCAATCCATAAATATTATCAAAAATTGAAGAATCTAAATGTTAAAGAGCAGGAAGCCCAATTCCTTTAATTATGCAGTGAGGAAATTTGGTTCTCTGATCTTCCCAAGTTCATCAATTTACTTAAAAATTCATTCATTCATTCATTACTCAACAGGCATGCACTGAGCAGCACCTATAAACCAGGCTCACAAGTAGAGGAGTCCTGTTTGAACTTGAATGTGGCCTCTCACTGTCTGGCTCCTGTTCAGATTTTAGATTTAATGGTGTGTGTGGAAGGGTGGGGGAGTCACTCAGCTAATGAGAATAAAGGGGACAGCTGAAGCTTTCAGGGCAGACGGCTGTCAGGTGCTGCATCTGGAGGGCAGTTAAGCCTTTCGGGCAGAAGCCTTTTACAGCACTAGCCTCACTCTTCCATGGCCAGGTGATCTGTATACCGAGAACTACCGGTGCTAATTCACTTTCATTAATTTATTTCTCAGAATATTCTTCCTTTCTAAAAGACTTGCTGTCCTAATAGATGGAATGAAAATTGCAGGATCTTAGACCTACAATGAAACAGCCAGCAAAGGAAAAAGGAGATAGTGGCGTCTTGAATGTGGGGAAATGAATTTAGACAGTAAATTTGGCTGCCATTAAAAAGAGAAGACAAAGTGAGAAAAAATGAAAATCAGAAATGTGACTTTATCTACACACCTCACTTTACAATACATATTATTTGACAAGTTAATATATTTCAGGAAAATCAGGTACCTGTTAGCAGCCATCACTCAGACCTCACCTCCTGCCTCCTCCTTCTCTGGGGAGGCCACAAACATACACTAAGAAGCCATCCTGCCTTCCACTACACCTACCTCCTTTTCTCTTATGTGCCATTCCACACTCCGGTGGAGAGTTTAAGTTTAATGAAAAAGCTCTTCCAGAACCCTAAACCCTAAAACTGGGAACAAGCAGCCCCAGATACTTATCAGAACAAGAATTCTGAGTGGCAGGGCCTCCACCCACTGAGGTAGACACAAACCACACCCAGCAAAGTGTGCCAAGTGGGGTGGGCGTAGCCACCATCTATCAGCCCCATGGGCCACCCCCAGGAGACTGGCAACGATGGGACTTCTCCTCTCCCTCCTCGTTTGGACTCTTTGTGCTATGTGACAGGGAGACCATGTGCCCTTTCTGAACTCTATTCTGTGGAAATATTAAAGGGACCATCTCCCGAAAGTTTCCATTGTGCCCTGAACCTGGATTGCCCTGGTGCACCATTGTAGCAATTCACCCTTTGTTCTAGTTTGCTAGCTGCTGGAATGCAGTATACTAGAAATGGAATGGCTTTTAAATAGGGGAATTTAATAAGTTGCTAGTTTATAGTTCTAAGGCCGAGAAAATGTCCAATTAAAACAAGTCTATAGAAATGTCCAATCAAAGGCATCCAGAGAAAGATACCTTGGTTCAAGAAGGTCTATGATATTCAGGGTTTCTCTCTCATCTGGAAGGGCACATGGCGAACACGATCACAGTTTCTCTCTTGGCTGACAGGGCACATGGTGAGCAAGGCATCATCTGCTACTTTCTCTCCTGGCTTCCTGTTTCATGAAGCTCCCCGGGAGACATTTTCCTTCTTCATTTCCAGAGGTCACTGGCTGGTGAACTCTGCTTCTCGTGGCTATGTCGTTCTGCTTTGCTTTCTTTGTTTCTCCAAAATGTTTCTTCTTTTATAGGACCCAATAAACCAATCAAGACCCACCCAAATGGGTGGAGACATGTCATCACCTAGTCCAGTTTAAGAACCACTCTTGACTAAATCACATCATCCAGGGAGATGATCTGATTACAGTTTCAAATATACAGTATTGAATAGGGATTATTCTACCTTTATGAAATGGGATTTTGATTAAAACATGGCTTTTCTAGCGGGCATACTTCCTTTCAAACCAGCACATCCTTGCAATGTCATTTGTCTTTATTTAAATATTTGTGCACACACAAGCTACATCTCCCAGTGCAGATCATCCTGGTATTTGGTTTCACTCACCTCATCAGCTTTAAGCTGCAGAACTGATCAGGAATGAAAATCTAATGTTGCTATGACCAATAAAATAAGAATGCAAATTTTCATTTTGCTTACAATTTATTTTCATTATAATTACTTTCAAAATTTTCTTATTGTTGAAAATGGGTATCATACGAGTTCACCTGTTTTACCTTTTCCTTGTATTATTTCCATTACCAACTTTGAGAGGAAAATGGTTTTAAAACACTCTCCTAAGTATGCTTTACATTTTTTGTTGCTGTTGTTACCTCTGAAACCCACTGATAACTGGAAAGTAAGTAATACAGGGTGATGTGAGTAGAGTGATGTCTAGATAAAGTTACTCAATTTAAATCAGGTAAAGAGGGGAAAACAATGGATTCCAATGAACTTTATCAGTGCTTAAAGCCAAACTCTGGGTGAGTCAGTTTATTGATAAAGGAAAATGACAGAGTTGAAGATTGATGAGGAGTTCCAGAGACAGAAAAATAGTACCCAGAAATATGCAAAATCATTCATTATCTATTTAGTCCATGGAGGGGATAATTTAAACAAAAATACTATTCTAGATTGAGGCAGATTAGGGGAACTAACATTTATTGGACCCCTACTCCGTATTGGGTATTTTACACAAGCTATTTCATTTACTTCTCAAGCAAATCTTCAAGGTAGGTCATATAAGGAAATAAACTCCAAGACCAATAAAGTGGCCCTTCTGACTGAGCAGAGGGAGTAATAGGGAAGAGAGGGTTATATACGCGGATTTGTATTACTACAGAGCTTACCTTTACATGATGCTGCCAGAGAAAATGTGGGAGAAAAGGTGTCAGTGAGAATTGTATTTATATATTTATAATGTATATTTTTGTCGAATTTTATTGAAATACTGGTGTTCTTGACTATTAAATTCTCATATTCAAACCTCAAGTCTGGGGCTTAAAAATAACACATGGAAGCCTTTAAAGAATTGCATGAAACCGTCTGAATAAACTTGAGGTGAGGGCATTGATACGAACTAGAAACAATTTTCAGGTGTGGTGGGGTGGACTGAACTCTGATTCTGGGTGGTTTAACAAACTGGAAGGGATTTTCTGTAAGTAAGTGAGAAGGAAACCTGACATGGAATGAGGGTAGGTGAGACAAGAGTAACCTGGAGACCTGGAGAGCTAGATCTGCTAGCAGTGGTTGGGTCTACACCAGCAAAGGGGTGTGGCTAGAAGAGGGAGCAGCTGCGGCCAAGGCAGCATGAATGCTGTCATGGTCACGTTCATGTGTCAACTTGGCTAAGTGGTGGTTGAGCAAGTGCTGGCTTATCTGTTGCAATGAGGACATTTCGTAGAATTAAATCATGATCATGTCAGCTGCATCCACAGCTGATTCCATTTGTAATCAGCCAAAGGGGCATGTCTTCTGCAATGAGTGATGCTTAATCTAATCACCGAAAGCCTTATAAGGAGGATTCAGAAGAGACAGGTTCTTCCTGTTTCGGCTGGTGAGCCTCTCCTGTGGAGTTCATCCAGACCCTCCATCAGAATCATCGGCTTCACAGCCTACTCTGCAGATTTTGAGCTTTGTGTTCCCATAGTCACGTGAGACACTTTTATAAATTTTATATTTGCATGTGTTCCCTGTTGATTCTGTTTCTCTAGAGAACCCTAACTAATACAAATGCCTACCTTCTCGTCTGGCACAGAGTGAGAAGGGGTCATCTGTGGGTCATCTCCTGGCGCTCCTGCCAATGCCTAAGGTGGAGGGGCTAGTACTGGGCCAGGCACAGATGTGGCATTAAGGCCAGGGCAGTGGGGAAACAGCAGCCCATGACTTCTGTGAGTGATGCACGAATTTTTGGTCTATGATTATTATCTAGAGGTTTGCTGTGACCACACATAAAAAGTAGGGAGATAAGAATTGTGAGACACTCCTGAGCCTGATCTCCCAAAGCTTTTAAATACATTTTTCAGCAAGAAGGAAAATGATAAAAGAGCTAGACATGGAAGAGCTCATGTTTTTCTTGATCCATCCCACCTCTATGCCTGGGAAAATATAGTTCGTATCCTGAATCTGAAGGTAGGCACCAGAGCTTTGCATCTTTCTTTCAGAAGGAAGGCATGCTTTGATTACTCTAAGCCTTCTTTCAAAGCTCTTGAGAGATTGGAGAGTTCATTGGGCAATATAGTCCATCCTCAAATTTTTTTATAGTTCTGATTTCATCTGCCACTACTAAAGAGAACCTCTTAGGGCTTCTCTCTGCTTCTTTCTGCATCCTGTATCACAAGCATAAACCTTAGAGTTTACCCAAAGTATTGTGTGGATATAAATTCTATGCTATCCTCCTCAGAAATTAAGATTTAACCAAAGAGGCTAGTTGGCAAGAGGGTCCTAACAGCCAAAGTGTAGGAGTGTATTGTACAGGATTTGGACGGTAAAGATTTCCCCTGAGCTGCTAGTTACAGCTGGTGGACAAAATAAAAATGCAAATTTCAGACTCCCAGCTCAGTGCTGTATTATCTAATAAAAATGCATTCATTCTTGATTTACTTTAAGGAAAAATAGTACAAAATATGATAAATCTCTTTGCCAGTTCAGATAGCAAAGATTTAAAATGGCAACCCAGGGGAAAGCTTTAGAAATGAACAATGCCAAAGTAAAGAAGAATGTTTCCAGATATTTCTATGCTTTCTTTATATGCTGAGCTAAGTAATCAAAAGTCTTAGGAAGATTCTAAAAGTGTCAGAATTATAGATGAGCCTAGTCTAACACTGTAATAAGAAATGTTCTCAAATTATTTTTATTCTGATGGGTATTCCAGGACCACCATTAGCCTGCATAGTAGCTTTGTGTGAATTATAAAAGGTGTCCCTTGGAGACACAGCCCATGCAGCACTCAGCTGGTGGCTGGGAGCAAAATGGGTTTCAACTCCTCACTTCTTGGGCCTCAGTGCACACTTACAGAGCCATTCATCCAGCATCTCTCTTTTAGATGTTCTTTAAAAACCTATTTCTGAGTGGAGGAAACCTAGGTTGGGAGTCTCAGGAATGGTGTACAATTTGGCCTATGAAGAATTCTCTCTTGTTCCCGGTTGTGGGTTGAATCAGGTCCCGACCTCCAAAAAAAAAAAAAAAAAAAAAAAAAAAAGACATATGGAAGTCCTAATCCCTGATACCCTCAGAATATGTCCTTGTTTGGAAATGGGGTCATTACAGATGAAATTAGTTATATTAAATTGAGGTCATACTGGAGCAGGATGGACCATTAATCCAATATGTTGGTGTTCTCATAAAAGGGGAAAAGAGACACAAAGAGGTACAAGGGAGAAAGCTATGTGACAACAGAGGCAGACATGTAAGTGCTGCAACTGTGAGCCAAGGAACAACAGAGATAGCCAGAAAGCATCAGATGCTAGAAAGGTGCAAGGAAGGAATCTCCCCTACAGACTTCAGAAGGAGCATGGTCCTGTCCACACAGTGATTTGGGACTTCCAGCCCAAACTGGAGGAGATAAATTTCTGTTCTTTCATGCCACTTAGTCTGTGATATTCTGCTATGGAAGTCCTAGGAAACAAAGAGAGTCCCATAGAAGGCTTCAAGGCCAGCCTTGGACATGTTACTTAAGTACTCTATGTCTCTAGTTCTCAAATACTTTCCCACGCTTAACTTTCAAGAATGTCCTAAAACTGAAATACTCATCTAAGTGCACCTTGGGCAAGTAAGGGCCAAGGCATAGGCTTTTAGGTTCTTGATCAGTTATTGGCTCATCTCTCAATAGAGATTTCACAAGGTGGAATTTCTATCCACTCAGGCAAATTACTTTGTTTTCAAAGACAATTGGAATTTTTTTGAAAGAGGTTGTCACCTAGAGTTTGCATTTCAGTGAGTCATAATTTTTAATGTGTTTGCAAAACATGGGAATGCTGCAGCCCTCCCTCTATCTGAAACGCAAATAAAACATTACATAGAGCCATTTGTGCAAAGATGAAAATAGATTTTAAAGGTAAAGTGAATGGATGTGTTGCTCATTTTTACTAATTCTTTGGGGGAACTTTTTGAACCCCTACAAAATAATATATTCTCATTTTAAAACATTCACACAATACAAAAATGAATAGGGTAAAAGATGAGAAAAACCTCCACTATTCCAAAAATACCACATTCCTGACCAGAGGAAACCACTGTTAATAATTGTGTATATTTCTAGATTTTTTTCTAAGCAATTATACATGCACACACATAGCTATATGCATGTCTTTAAATATGTTTTTAAAGTAAACTTTTTGTTCAAATACAACTTTCATAAACAAAAGTATACTTATAATTTTACAAGTCAATGAATTCTCACAACATGAACACACCATAAAACCACCCCTCAAATAAAGAAATAGAACATTATTGGCATCTAGAGGCCCTCTCTTTCATGTAGTTTTTGTTCATAAATTTTATCATAAGACACTAATTTTTCTGCCATGTACTTTTCCACTTACTATTTGTTTGCATCAAGAACATATATATTTGCTAGACAACTGTACAATATTCCTAGTATGGATTTACCATAAGTTACTTATCATTCTCCTATGAACAGACATTTCAATAAAATGGTCTATTTTCCATGAAATTTTAAGCTCAGGATGAATTCCAACTATTCTTCTCAATCTTTATTTTACCAAAAACATTGCTAATTAATAATTGTTTAAGCATGGGATTGCAATGATCCAAGATGGAAGAGGCATTCCAGGGGCCTTACAATGTCATCCCCAGAATCATATTTGTAGCTATTGTTTAATGACAGGGATAGCAGATTGGGGCAGGTGTGACTGACCAGGACATGGATGAGACTAACTAGTGTGCGGTTTTGGTCCTAGAGTCAGCTCTCCATGGGAAGAAAGATTTGCCAATTTCTATCGTATAAATATTTCAATCATGACTGATTTGATTTGTAAATTGACATTATGAATACAGAGTTGGGAAAAGATACAAGAAATCAGCCTTTAGGAGCTGCTGCAACCTGGCTCCAATACACCATTGTCTAGGGTCTTGAGGTAAGATAGAAGAGAGTACCTACATATCAGCATGAAAAGGAGTCAAAAGAACCTCTAATGGGGGCTGTGCTCAGGCGCAGAATTCTTGCCTGCCATGCTGGAGACCCAGGTTCGATTCCCGGAGCCTATCCATGAAGGGAAAAAAAAGACCCGCCCCCCAAAAAAAAATTAAACCACAAATAGGGGCTGATTAAAACAAAGCAAAAACTACAGAAAGTGGAGGGGAACTCCAAAAGCATCGCCAAAGGTAAAGAGAAGTGAAGAAACATATCAGGTGATGCTTTTCAACAGGGTTGGAGTGTCCAAGAAGGGCCTTATTGTCACAAAATACAATGTCACAAAATACACAGTACATGAGTGGTTCAGCTGTACAGCGAACAGATTAATTTTAGCATTCTATTAAAATTATTACAGGTTTCAGTGAAAACTTGTATATGGTGGAATTTCCCTTCTTCTTGCCTTCCACAGTCTGAGAGGGAAAGCAACAACCCACAAAAAAATAAACAGAAATTAAGCCAAGACAATTAGATAGAGAGTCTCTCAAAACTAACCGCATTTAGTCAACACAAATTTATTTCATGCACACCATTTACCCATGGCTGTTCTTTGTGTTCAAGGAAACTGTGATAAGCAAGGAAGTTAATAGAAGAGAACTTCAGAAAGTGAAGGAAACTGAGAAGTGAAGGATTTAACTTTCTTCATCCAAAAGTTATTGCTAGAGAGAATAAAGGAGGGAGAGATGGTGAGTAGAGCGATTTGAAACATTTCTAAGCAGGACATAAAATCCAGGAGTGATAAAACAAATATGGATAAAAGTGATTACATAAAAATATACAGTTTCTAAATTCTAAGAAATACCATTAATTAAATGTAAACAACAACAACAAAAATAACCAAACAAAAAAAACCATATCACTCTACAAGGGTCAATCTCCTTTTTTTTTTAACATGGTTTATTTATTTATTTATTTATTTATTTATTTTTAATACATGGGCAGGCACCAGGAAGTGAACCCTGGCATGGCAGACGAGAGCTCTGCCACTGAGCCACTGTGACCCAACCTCAATCTCTTATTGATAACTTTCATAAGCCATATTAGTTGTATATCACTGCCATAACAAAT
Source organism: Myrmecophaga tridactyla (assembly GCA_004026745.1). Taxonomy (NCBI): domain Eukaryota; kingdom Metazoa; phylum Chordata; class Mammalia; order Pilosa; family Myrmecophagidae; genus Myrmecophaga; species Myrmecophaga tridactyla. The sequence goes on from PVIY010002153.1 coordinate 30,612, forward strand.
TACCACAGATATAGAGACTTAATCAACCCAAATGTATATCTCACAGCTTTGTAGGTCAGAAGTCTGTATTGACTGGTCCAGGCTGGTTTCTCTCAGGAGTTTTGTAAAGTTCAATGTGTTGGCCAGTGGGCTCTTATGGAAAAGCTCTGGGAAGACTCCACTTCCCATCTCATTCAGGTTGTTGGCAGGATCCAGTTTCTTGCAACTGTAGGCCCTGTTTTACTGGATATTGTCTACAGGCTGCCCTTAGTTCCTACAAGCCTTTCATTTTTTGCACGTGGGTCCTGTCTTAGTTTGTCAGGACTGCTATGACAAACACCAAACAATGGCTCAGCTTAAAAATGAATTATTGCCTCATACTTTCCAAGGCTAGAATTCCAAAGCCAAAGTTTTGACAGGTCATGCTTTCTCCTAGAGTCTGTCATGTACTGGTGCATGCTTGCTGCAATCCTTGCTATTGCTTGGATTGCATCTCTGCCTCCATCACATGGCTTCTTCTGCTCAGTGGTCTTTGGCTCTGTCCAGATTTCCTCTCCTTATAAAGACTTCCATCATATGGATTAAGGCCCAGCCTGATTTAACTTGGCCTCATCTAAATAGGATCCTTGAAGATCCCAAACGAGTCTGTACTTTAATTAATAATAACATCTTCAAAGGTACTAATTACAAATGGGTTCACATCCACAAGAAGGTGAATTAAGACCTGTACATGACTTTCATAGAGAACATGATTCAATCCCCATCAGGTCCCTACATCCCAGAGCCAGCAATGCTACACAAACTCTTTCTCATGCTTGGAGTCTCTCTGCCTTACCCCTTTACTGCATCTCTCTTCTGCCTCCAGCCACAGACAGTGTGAGAATATTAAGGGATCATGTGGTTAGATTGCGTCCACTTGGGTAATGCTGGATACTCTCCCTATTTAAGGTCTACAGCCTCAATTACATCTGCAAAGTTCATTTTGCCATGCACTGTAACATCTTCACAGGGTCTAGAGATTAGCACATGAGCCATTATTCAGCTTAACACACCAGCATCTATAAAAGAGAATCAAATCTCTCCAATAGAGATATCCAGAACAAGGTTAAGCAATAATGAGGGAAAGTCTTGATTTGTCCCTGGATTTGATGAGAATGGTTCTAGAATTTCACCATTCAGCATGACGCTGACCTTTGACCTGGTGTGTGTATGTGTGTGTGTGTGTGTGTGTGTGAGAGAGAGAGAGAGAGAGAGAGAGAGAGAGAGAGAGAGAGAGACTTCCCTGTTAATATGTGGTTGTTAAAAAGTATCCAGGGCCATAAGGGGCCAGGGCTCTGGGCCCAGGAGCTTCTGAGGCAGTTCTTCCAGCAGAGCAGGGAAGGACAATAACAAGGACAGGGACTTCCTCTCTGCTTTTTTTTTAATGAGCCGTGACCACACTCTGTGGGTCAGACCGGCTCATGCAGAGGTGTCTGCAGGAGCCGTGCTCTTAGTCCTCTGCACCCACCCTGTTTCACTGCAGCCCTGGGGAGATGCTCCCTGAGTGTGCATTTCCCATGCAGGAAACCAAGGCTTGGAGTGCAGGAGTCAGCCCGAGGCCGCTCGCCCAGTAGAGGGACCGACGTTGCATTTTGAGTCTGCAAAAGCCCTCTCTGTTCACCCACCTCTCGCGTCCCGCTCTGCTCACTGGTTTCATGATGAAGGCACTGAGGGACCTGGAGCAGGGTGGTGTGACCTTGGAGCATGTGTTCCTGTACTTCTCCTGGGAGGAGTGGGGACTCCTTCATGAGGCTCAGAGATGCCTGCATGGCAATGTGATGTGCTTGCACTTGTGGGCTCACTGGATTGTTGGCAGGGAGCAGAGGAAAACAAGGTGTCTTTTGAGCAGGATGTTGGTTGGGAATCCAGAGTCAGGTCAGTTCATCATAAGGCCCACCCCTGTGAGATGTGTGACCCAGTCTTGAAAGACGTTTTGCTGAGTACCAGGGGTTGCACCCCATGGGGAAACGGTTCACATGTGAGCCATGTGGGAGAGATTTCTCATTCAGTGAAAACTTTTATGAGCAACATTGTGCACAGAATCCCTTCAGAGAGAATAATGGCACAGCCTCTGTGATGGCTAGGTCCTGGTGTCAACTCAGTCAAGAGATGATGCCCAGTTGTCTGGTCAGTCAAGCACTGGCCTGACCTTAGCTGCAAGGATATTTCATGGCTGGTTGATAAATCGAAGGCTGGCGTATTAAATCATCAGTCAGTTGATTGCATCTGTGGATTACATCCATGCTCAACTAAGGTAACTCTCCTGTAACAAGGTAATCCAGTCAGTTGAAGGCTTTTAAGGGGGGAGAGAGACTCTTTTACTGCTTCTTCAGCAAGCAAGCCTCTCCTGTGAAGCTTGTCCAGACCCTTCATTGGAGCCACCAGCTTCACAGCCTGTCCTACAGATTTTGGACTAGTCTATTCCCATGGTTGTGTAAGACACCTTTATAAATCTCATATTTACAGATCTTTCCTGATGTTTCCATTTCTATAGAGAACCTGACTGACACAGCCTCATTTGTAAAGGTTTGTACAGGTACATGTCAGGGAAGCCTTTATGAGCAGAGAGAAAGGGAGGGAGTTCCTGGACAATTCTGGCCTCTTCCAGCACCAGATCACTGACAATGGGGTGAGTCCCGCACAAAACATCTGAGGACAGGGAGTTCTTCCCACACAGCTCCATCCTCAGCCAACACCAGCAAGAATATGCTGGACAGATGCTTTTCAAATGCTACAACTATGGGGAAATTTTCCTGAAGACCTTCCCCCTCCTTGACAACCAGATAGCTTGCTCTGAAGTGAGACCACATAAATGCCTAATATGTAGGAATGCCTTCAAGAGGAAATCAGCTCTTATTAATCATAGAAAAAAAAATCACAGTGAAGAAACATCTTATGTGTGCAAAGGGTGGAAAGGACTCCATTCACCGGTCCTATCTAAGAATGCACCAGAAATTTCACCCTAGAAAAAGATATTACACATGCAGTGAATGTGGAATGGCCTTCAGTTGCAAAGACAGATGTTAAGCACCAGATAATTCACACTAGAGAAAGGCCTTATGAGTGTGGTGAAGGTGGGAAATTCTTTAGCCATAACTCCAACTTTATTGTGCTCCTGAGAATTCATACCAGGACATAGCCTTATGGGTGCAGTGAATGTGGGTAATGCTTTAGGTACAACTCCAGCCTCATCCTACACCAAAGAATTCACCCTGGAGCAAGACCTTGTGCTTAAACAGTGAATTTGGGAAAGCCTACATCCATAGCTCCCACCTTGTCCAACACAAGAAATTTGACTCTGGAGGAAGGCCTTCTGAGTGCAGTGAGTACGGGAAATTCTTTAGTTGTAACTCCAGCCTCATTTTACACCAGAGAGCTCACCCTGGAGAAAAGCCTTACATGTACAGTGAAAGTGGGAAAGACTACAGCAGAAATCTCCTATGGGATATGAAATTTCACACTGGAGAATAGCCTGGAGGAGTGCTACAATTTTTATGACCCTTTAGGTGCATTTCTTAAATTTGTTTAGCAACAGAAAGGTTACACTCGAGAAAGATCTTATGAGTACATACAGTGTACTATTTCTCATTCAACATAACAGACCTCATACCAGAGAAATGCTCTGAGTATCCTTTTTGAAGAAGCTATCTATCCACAAATGAACCTTGTACATACATACAGCCACATTGAGGATATTCCCAATGAGATCCACATACATGGGAAGATTTCATGAGATGAGTTGCACTGGGCTCTTGACAGAATTATATCACCGCCAGTGCCCATGGTGGAAGCTGTCTCATTTCTACTAACTGTCAGGGTCTCACAGTGTGTGTCAGTCATCCCTGTAGTCTCAGGAAAGATAGACCTCTATGCGTTCTCTCTTATTGCCTGGTGGGGATCATGAGCGTTCTGAGCCTTTATGGAGTGGGGATGGTCTCTTCATTTCCTTCCCCATGTCTTGTTTCTGAGTTGGCATGACATAGCTCTGGCCAAAAGGATCTGAGCTTGGTTCTGTCACAGGTTTCCATGGAAATATTCCTTTCTTCAAGGACAATGTTGAGGGTTTATGTGATAGCTGTGATTTATTTCTGCTTCTGTACCACCAATCTTGGAACTGCTTGCCTCACACAGCTCTGGTTTGTGCAGTGATAAAAGCCTTTTAAGTAGACCTTCATTCTTGAGGGTTGTGTTCACTCTGTGGAGTGAGTGAGAAAAAGGAACATCTTTCATGGGCTCTCCAACCTTTATGTATCTCAGAGAGAGAGTTGGTAGGCAGGGCATGATTTTCAGTCTAGATTGGCCTAATTTGCATTGTTACCCAAAGTCTACTGGGAAAGATTAAAGATGCTTGTGTGCCTAATCTTCTGGCACAGATGTCAGGATTTCCTGTGAGCCAAGTTCATCCTGAGAAGGTGATATTTGGTGTGACAATCTCCATTGTTTCTTGGAGCAGCACAAGTTGGGCCACTTGTTTCCAGGGGATGTCCCACATTCCCCAGCACTATTGAGGGATGGCAGTCCCCTAGACATATACAGTAACCAGAATGCAGTAGGCAAGTGTCACTGACTGTAAGATCTGCAGGGCAAGGTAAGAATCATAGTTGGTACAGAAGGACTGGGTACAAAGATATTGAAATAATGGAGTAGAGAAGACTGACAACCAGAAGGGGATGTGCCATTTTAAATGGAAATCCACGAATGTCCATGAAATTATGGCTGGCTGGATGAATAGTCAAAAATTTTCAGAACCTGCAGTCATCTCTATCTTTTTAGCCAAAGTTACTGTCAGCACAGATAATCTGAAAGTTTCTGGATTCCTGTAGCCTCCCTGAGCTGTTGACCTCATGGCCGTCACTACATAGGCAGGAACACCAGAACAGAGAGACGAGAGATGCTGTAACCCAGGGATAGGGCTTCATTGACTCAGCCAGCTTTCCTAGTGACTGTGGTGTACATGACCTTCATTTTTGTCCACTTTTGGACACCAGTTTTTACGTGCCATTGAGGTAGTACTTACCCTTCTAAATTGTGGGGAGAGGGATATGGTAGAGTCAAAACAGTTGGCAGACCTGATTTTCCAGGAGGAATGGGGGATATGGATTTTTATGTGGAATATTTTGTTCTCAACAGTTTCGTTGAGGTACAATTGATGTGCAAGAAACTACATGTATTTAAAGCATAAAATTTGATGTGCCATGGTATATTAACATACCTATGAAACCATCACCACAGTCAAGATAATATACATGTCCAGCACACCCAAAAGATTCTTCGTATCCCTTTATAATCCCTTCCTCCCAGTTTATTCTTATCCTCTTCCTCATATTCACCAGCAAATCAATAATTTGTTTTATCTCAACATACATTTTCTAGAATTGCATATAAATGGAATCATACCATATGTATTCTTTGAGGGGGACGAAGGGTTCTGACTTTCACTAAGGCATAAATATTTTGAGATTAATTCATATTGTTGCATGCATCAGTGCCTTGTTCCCTTTTGTTGCTGTGTAGTATTCCATTGTATGAATATACAGCAATTTTTAAAATTTTTCATTCAGTTGTTATGGACTTTGGGTTGATTCAAATTTTTGCTATTACAAATAAAGCTGCTGTGAAGATTTGTGCCAAAAATACATCCATTTATACTTTTATTACTAATTTAAAAAAAGCAATCATGGACATTCAACATTGTCAGATGCCTTTTGGGCATTTACTATAATGTTTGTATATATATTTTTCCTTGGTTTGTATACATTTTTACCATAGTTTAATATGGTACATTAATAATGTTAATTCTATTAATAGTTTTCTAATTACTGAATTATCCTTACCATTCTAGAGTTGCTTTAATATAAGCCTATAATCCACTATGTGAGTTTATTTGTATAAGTTATTTTAATATTATTTTCTGTGCTGTGGTGTAAGCTTTCATATCAGGGTTATTATAATCTCATAAAAAGAATTGGAATGATCCCCTTATCTCTAAGCTGTGAACTATTTGAATAGTGCACAAGTTATCTGTCTTCTAAGAGTTTGAAAGGACTCATCTCTAAAATAATTTTGGTTTATCATATCTTGAGGGAGAAGCTCTTTAATAACTTTCTTAATTTCTTCCATTTTTTTTGGTCTTTTTAGATCATTTAAAAAAAGAGAAGAAAAAACAAGACCTCCACAGTTTATTCCCTATAATAAATACCTACACACATGCTTTGAATGAACATTGTATAGATATTGAAGGTTTTTAATATGACCAGTGACTTGCTTTTGCTTATTATCTCCTTCAGTTTGGATTGATAATAATGCTATTCTTGGGGGGTTAAAATTTATCCTAACTGTTTTACTTACACTCTTAGTAGAAAACCTAGTCTCTCAGAAGTACATTAATGGGAAAGGAAATAAGATATTAAAGCAATTTCACTAAGTTCTTAATTTTAGTTTATAACTTTTTTTCTAAAGTGAAGCAAACGAAGCTACCTTTTCAAACTGCATTTTCAATTTTTCATCAGCATTCAGTTCCAAACAACTTATCTTTTAAAACCATGAATCTATAATATCTTTTAATGAAAGAAGTGGATTCAAAATTTAATGAATTTTCTAGGAAGAGTTCTTTTGGCAAAAATTAAACTTGAGAGCATCCTATCAAATTTTGAAGATTGTCAGTGATAATACGTTTTGGAAATGTGCAATATTCAAACCATCACTTACATCATTGTTAATGATTGTTAAATTATGGAACATGTCAGAACAGTCTATAGAAGTTCTATCTTTCCAAGCTTTCATTTTTGTCCTTTCATCTCATCTGCCATTTAAAAACATTTTGAACTACTTTCTTGCATGGAAGTATTGAAATTATTAAAAATACAGAAGATACTACCAAAAAATCTGGCTGTCCATTTTGTATCTTCAAAATGTTCAGATGAAATTGGCTACTTATACTGCAAAAAGAAAGAGATTTTCAATAACTCAAACATTCTCAACAGGACTTTTCCCTTTGCTAACCTTTTTACCTACAATGACAGTTGTTTATGATTGCTGAGCTTCCTTAATATATAGAATATAGAGTATAATCTCAGACAAATACATTAGCCTTTATGTAATTCACAATTTTTAAGCACACTATTTAGGCTAACTAACATTTTTTATAGCAAGATTTTCTCCATGAAGGAAGCAGTTCATTGATATATATACTGGCACAAATGCAATCTGGGTAATACTCCAGAATGTTTTCTGTCATTGCAGCTGCATCATCAGATCATACACCTCCGCAAAATTTAGATTCCAAACTACATTTGTTGACAAAAATAGACTTGATTAAAAAGGAAATGATTGCAAAAAGTAACAAGCTTTGAAAAGAAATAAATGCTTACAGTTTCTCATTATTTACACATTTGGGTTACAGTTAACAGTAACCTTAAAATGTCACAGAATATAAGGCTTATTATTTTTTGGCTATTTTCAACAGAAATTTCTATGCTATTACACATACTAATCAATTAATAGTTTTAATTTATTTCCTTGATTTGACTAGTGTGTTAGTTTGGAAGCTGCCAGAATGTGATATACCAGAAATTTCAGAAATCTGAAATAAAACAAAACTCAGAAATCTGCTGTTTTGATTTGTTAAAGCTGCTGGAATGTAATATACCAGAAATGGATTAGTTTTTATAATGGGGATTTATTAAGTTACAAGTTACAGTTCTAAGGCCATGAAAATTCTGAATTAAGGAACCAACAAGAGGATACCTTCTCTCAAGAAAAGCCAATCGTGTCTGGGGTCTCTCTGTCACATGAGAAGGCAGATGGAGAGGTCTGCTGTCCTCCTCTCCCAGCTTCTGGTTCCTGTGACTTTCTCTCCAGCTTCTGGCTCTTTCAGTGACTATGAGTCCTCACCTAGCATATCCCAGGGTGTTTCTGTCTGCATCTCAAAGAGTCTGTGTCTGAGCTTTCTCCAAAAATGTTTCCTCCTCTTAAAGGAATGCAGTAAGTTGGTTAAGACCCATCTTGAACAGGTGGGGTCACATCTCCATGGAAGCAACCTAATCAAAAGCTCCCACCCTCAATAGGTCTGCACCCACAAGATTAGATTAGAACATAGTTTTTCTGGGATACATAACAGTTTCAAACCAGCACATCTGCCAAATGTCTTTTTCCTTGGCATCTATTCAGATGACCAAATTTTTCTTCCTTTATTTATCATTGTAGTCAATTTCACTAACATATATTCTACTGTTTATCCATTCTGAACTATTTTAGTGCCTGGAGCTAAGATACTATATATTACATATTATTATTACTGTTAATTGTATTATTATTGTTTTTATTATTGAAATCTAAACTTAATCCCATTTAGTTGTGACCTGTTCTTTTAGTTTACAGCCAAAATATCTTGTTAACAATTATTTCAGCATTTTTGCAACAATATTCATAACTAGTTTTTCTAGGTTGTCTTAAAAAGATTTGTGAGGGGGAAGAAGAAAAATAGAACAATTGGAACTGACTGTAAGTATACCTGAAGAAGGACAGGCTCAGTCTAGTAGATAAATTGCCATAATACCATCTCTGGAGAGCAGAGAGGAGATCCTGAGCGCCACTGGAAAACTTTATCTTGGGAGGGAAAAATGGAAAGGATAGGAAGAGGGATGGGACTGCCATTTATTTTGTAGTTCCTAGATTAGAAAACTGCAAAGTAAGAAGCAAATCATCGGATAAATTTACACTGGTAGCAATGGCTAAGAAGCCTTGAAATAAATGAAAAATGTCTGAAGGAGTCTCTGTGGATAATGGCCAAGGGAGCCACACAGAGACTCATGAAAGTTTGCCTAGTGACCCACAGCCATCTGATTTCAGACCATGAAATTAAAACATAGCAGCAATTGACTATATAAATAGAGAAGGTCCATATAACCAGATTTATTGGTTGTAATGAAGAATGGGTGAGGCAAAAGGACAGGAAGGTAGAGAAGTTAAGAGAATTAAAAAAAAGAAAGAATGGCTAAAGCAATGGACTGTGGATTTAAAAATACATAGGAACAAAAGAGATTCAGGAGAATTTCAGAGGATAAAGAGATCATGAACTTGAAAACCCAGTGTATGATGTGGTCAAAAAAGGTGAGTTGAAAGGAAGGAGGAGAGAAGGCGAAGAGGACAGAGATGGCCACTAGGTATCTGTATATTAGAGGGTAAGATTTCTGTGGAGGACTGTACTCCATTTCTGAACCCTTTTCACACTCTTTTCAGTTTATTATTTGTGAATATTCATTTGCTTCAAAATCAGTTATGTAGCATAATTTCCTCTATTTAAAATCTGCCAAGATAAAATGACTATAGGAAAAACTTTCAAAATAATCAGAGTTGCTTTTTCTGAGTGGAAGATTTTTAGAAATTTTCTTCAACTTTTTAAAATATCTTCACTTTCTGCTGGAACAGCTGTATTTTCAATTTTGTGTACGTGTATTTATAATATATAATATAATACCATATTAAATATTAGTGTACATAATTTTGAAGACACTGTAGAACTATTATTATGATAAAAGCTAGAACTTCATAAAATACAATAAATTATTAAATCTATGGATTGCAAAAATGTCTTTTTTATATTTTCCAATTTTTCAGAATAAACACCTTGTTTTTAAAGTGGAAACAATTTTAAATGTTTTAAAGGAAATATTTTGGAGATGAGCCTTGATCTAACTCTGAGATATGCTTATGGAAATAAGTTGTTAAAATGGTTAACATCTCTGGAAATAGTGCTTCATTAAAACAACATCTGAATATGTACTAACGCCTCTTAGTCAAACATGAAACAGAGTCTTCTAGGAAATAAAGACAGAAGATAGGTGATTTCCTGTTTTGTACAAAGACGAATAGCAGGACCAGATACATAATTTCTAGAACCCAATGTGAAATGAAAATGTGGGGCCCTTAAAGAATTTTAAGACAGCAGCAACAAAGCATTATCAAAAATGTAGGATGATGTGACTGTACAGATTGCAAGACTGTTAAACCAGCCCTGCCAATGGGGAATAATCTGTCAATAAAAAAGAAATGTAGGGATCTGGAAGAAAACATTCATTTTAAGGTTCATGATAGCAAATGAAAAGCATGCCCTAGATTTTGAAAAGATGGGCATCAAAAAAAAGCAGAGAAAAAAGCAGGTATGACTTTAAGACATGAATCCATTTGAGAGTCAGGAAGTTCTTGAAAATTTAATTCTGATTTGATAATTTTAAGTGATAAAATGGGGGGTTGGTATATATATATATTTGTATGCTGTGTGGTGGGGTTACATTTTATTTTTTTTCCATGTGTCTGTCCCATTATCACAGCACCATTTGTTGAATGTTTGTTTTTAGTGCGTGGGCCAGAATTAAACCTGGTTCTCCTCCATGGCAGGTGAGAATTTTACCACTGAGCTACCTGTGTACCCCGATATATATATATATTTTTAAAACATTGTGAAATTGTAACCCATACCAAACTCTGAAATCTGTTCTTCAACTAATTATTGTGCCATGCTTTGAAATTGGTTGCTTTATTGTATGTATGTTATTTTTCACAAAAAAGAAAAAAAAAGTCGATTGTGATGATAAAAAATTAAAACAAAAGGTAAAAAAATAATGCTGATTACGTAGGCTTGTTCATATGAGTTTGGATTTCAAAGGACTTGTATACCAGATAGAAAAAAGGGTACATAACCAAAAGGGAATATCAAGGGTACTAAAATACACAGAACAGGATCAGGATGATCACAGTTCTAAATTATCTGAATCCTGGGGGAAAAAGTTTATACTGAAATAATTACTTTTTGCACCTATATTCAAATAAGAACAAAGTAAGCAGAGCAGCCAACAATTAATGAGTTACCAGCTGTATTAGCGAGGGTTCCCTAGAGAAACAGAATCAGCAGGAGATATCTGTAAATACAAAATTTTATAAAAGTGTCTCGTGTAACTGTGGGAAAGTAGAGTCCAAGGTCTATAGGGCTGGCCACGAGCTGGCAGCTCCAGTGAAGGTCCTCAACGAACTCTCAGGAAAGGCTGGCTGGGCAACCATAGAGATGTAAGAGACCATGATCTGTAGGGCAGGCCACTAGCTGACAGCTCAGTGAAGGTCCTCAACAAACTCTCAGGAGACGTTGGTTGGGCAACCATGAGGATGTAAGAATCCAAGATCTGTAGGGCAGGCCACAAGCTAGTAGCTCCAATGAAGGTCCTCAATGAACTCTCAGGAGAGGCTGGCTGGCTGAAGAGGTAAATGGATTGTCTCTTCTGAATCTTCCTCAAAAGCCTTCTGGTAATTAGATTAAGCACCACTCATTGCAGAAGACACTCCCCTTAGCTGCAATCAGCTATGGGTGTCACCAACATGGTCATGATTTAAGTCCATGAAACATCCTCATAGCAACAGGCAGGCCAGCACTTGCCTGGCCAGACAGCCAGGCACCACCACAGGGCCAAGTTGATACATGAACCTGAGCATGATAGTCCACCCCTTATGAACTTGGCAGCTATATACATCACCTTAAACTATGCTTACTCTCTAAATAGAAAACAAAACAGACACATTTTTTCCCTCACTTAATAATACTCAACTGTCCCATGTACAACCAGAAATACATGAAATCTTTCCAGAATAGGGTGCAAGTCCTTCACTCTTAATCTTGATATCTTACAACTTAAACACTATAACATGAACAAAACAGCTTATGTCATATGATAAAAGGTGTAAAATAAAGAGGAAAAAAATATTTGATTTATGCATAAATACACAGATACTAATTACAAAGCAAGGAAGAAATATTCATACCATTACCATACTTGCTTCTGTAACTGATCACGTGCTCATAGGTCATATTTATCACTACCTTTTTCCACTACCCATTCCATGTTCCCTTTACCCGCAGCAAGCACTTCAGCTGGCCATGGTTCTATGCCTGGTGGGGTAACCCAAACCTTCATTCCTAAAGTTTCAGAGCCATTGGTAGTCCTGCCTGGATTGGGTTGTTGCAGTTTTCCATTGATTTTAATCACAGGGCACTGTAGTACTAAAAGACTAAAAGACACCCAAAAGATCTCCTATATTCTTCATGTTCTGGAAGGTTCATAGCAGCATTGTGCATAATAACCCACTTGGAAACTTTCCAAATGTCCTTCAGCTGTAGAATGGATTTTATAAAGGTTTCATCTTCATCAATAGAATGCAATAAAACAAGCAAATACAGCTACAGACAACATGGATGAATTTTATAGATATCATATTCACCAAAAGAATCAAGACGTGAATGGATACGTACCTAATATGTATTCATTATACAAAACTCAAAATCATGCAAAAATCAAATTAAAATACTTAAGGATATATAGTTAGGTGAATAATTTTTTTTTAAAGAAAGGGATCATTGTCATAAAAGTTGGGATAGTGGTTTTCTCTAGGACAGAGAAGATGAAAGGATCTATTGGTAGCTTTGGGAGTATAGACAATATTCTGTTTCCTGCCTAGGTAGTGATTAAGTGTTTGTTCTATAATTGTTCATTATGCTGGTCATTCATTATCTTGTAAATATAATATTCACAGATTTTGAAAAGGTTAAACAAGAAAAGATTCAAAATCATGTGAAGAGGTAAAAAAATTTCTCATGGTATAAAAGCTGAGAAAGAGAAGAATTATGGGGAGGTGCTGAGAGATATCATGCTGTTGTGGAAATTTTGTTTTTGTCTACTTCATATTCTTTTCTTTCTTTCATTTTTTTCTGGGTTCTGAGATCTCTGGTTTAGAAACTATCCCCTTTCCATTTTCCTTTCCTGAATTCATTCCTATTATAATATAATGTGGTCTCATTCACATCTATAGTAAATTGATCAAAGGAGAATACCTAACTCAACTTAGATTGCAAGAGTCCATTAGAAACCAAGTCTACCAGAGATGGGACACAATGTTCTTTTCTTTCTAACCTTTTCCATGGCAGACTCTCCACAGTTTTGTTTCATTTTTATTATTTTTTTTTGCATGGTCAGGCACCAGGAATCGAACCCGTGTCTCCAGCATAGCAGGCGAGAACTCTGCCTACTATGCCACTGCAGCCCGCCCTCTTCCAGTTTTTGATTCCTAGGAACTTCATGTGGGAATTAAGGTGATTACTGAAAGTAATGTTGTTTTTCTTTTGATGTTTCTACTACAACAACCCTCATTCTCCTTAGGGTCAAGGCAGGGGTGCCTCAGATTGGCAAGGAGAAGATTTGGAAGGGCAGGAAAAAAAGAAAAACCTCTCCAAGATTACTATTTCAAGAATTACCTCACTATACAGAAAAAAAAGCAAGCATTTAATTTCCAAACTCACGCTGTTCTCCTTGTGCTTCCAGTTGTCCAGATTGTTTTGAATCACAGCTGCTTCATTTCAACTGAGTCTTTTAGTCGAAACTATTTATGTTGTCAAAGGCTCCGATTCTTATATTGTCTTTCGGGAAATAGACACAGTCTAAATAATTAAATAATAAATGATTAATGTCTCAAGATCTCAGTTCCAACTGAGATTATTTGGAAATAGACGTGGGCTCCAAAATGTCCCTTCTTTAAATATTAATATGTTTATTTATCTACTAGAGATGTTAAACTTTGGAATCAGATTTTATGGGATTATTCCAGCACAAGTACTTTACAATTTTGTGACTTAATATCTCCGTTACTTAACTTTTTTTGCATCTCTGGCTTCTCATCCATAATGTAGGAAATATACTAATATTCCTTTGATAAAGCAGCTGTGAATTTAGGTAAATTATTGTAAGGTGCTTACCAACATGTCTGGAACTTAATAGATGTCAAATGAATCAGCTGCTGTATTATTACTATAGCAATTGCGATTGTTGCTAGTTATCAGTAACTTTGCTCTAAAAGATGATTTAAAAGAGTGTCCAAGGTACATGGAATTCATGAAGTACAGCTAATTAGAGGGAAATGAAAAAGAGTAACCTTAACAGTTGTCATTCATTCTAGACTAATACTATTATTTTATTGTAATGCTAATTATCTTTGTTATTTGAATTATAATCAATTTTCAATGAATTTGAAAGTTTGAAAGCTATTGGGGACTTATTCTTTGGTTTCTTATATTCACTAATAGTGTAAATCAAGATTTCTTCAAGTGTTTGGAAGTTAATAGCATTATTGCAAGCATTCTAAATTACATGCATCCACACACACAGATACACTTACAAGGTAGAAATATCACCACACCTAGAGCACTAGGAGTAATAAGGAACAGAATTATGGTGTTCCCTAAGATTAACAAGGGTGACTTTTCTAGAGAAAAGTCTAGCCTATACATTCATTTACTTAAACTACCAGGAAACATCATAGAAGGGAAGCTACTGGGGAGATTTTCAGAAATCCAGGTACCTGAGCCAACTCCAACCTACTGAATCAGACCCTCCAGCTTGGGAAGTTAATACAAGATTTTTTCAAAGCCTCTCTTTCCCTGGTAAGGATGAATAATAATGTAGACTACAATTGAAAGGTGTGTTTATGGTTATCACAGGAGGTTTTCAACAATTCAATTATAGAGACGCAATAAGAAGAATCCCGTTAGAATTTGATCTCAGAGAAGTGATTGTGGCCGGCCAGAAATAACAAAGAAATTGATAAAATTGAAAAGGGAATAGGTAGCTGAAGTATTCCTTCCTGTTTCAGCAAGCAGGGAGGGCAGGAATAAATCTTCACATACTAATCTTTTTCTCTGATAAAACTAGACTATTCACATGTAATATCAGGGGGAAAAACTGGACTTCATTTTGCATGCTTTGTTTTGGGTGTAAAGTTGACAAGGAGAGATATTTAGCTGATGCAGTCATTCTGAGCACTTATTTTGCAGTTCTGGAGAATTCTTCCCCTCAAATTGACTTCCTTTATATTCGCCTACACTCTCTTCTCCAAAATCAAATTTACAGTTGATATGAAATAGATTTGGACCTCTAGGTGTCTTTCTCAAACTTTTCTTCAATTCTAAATTAAAAATGAAGGAATGGACAGAAAACCATTTTCAGCAGAATGAACGTGTCACACTTCTGCCTGCAGATGAGAACATCCTCCAAGCTGAGTGTCTTCACAAATCACTACCTGAAAGAAGTGACAGAATTCTTCCCTAGACCTCTCCTAGGGAAGTATTTCTTATCTTTAAAAAAAAAAAAAACTTAAAGTCTGCAGGCACTAAAAAGTGCTGCTTAGACTAACAGTCATATCCATTTATAGTCTATTTTAATCTAAAATGATGACTTCTCCTTTAGTCATCCTTTAAGCAATTAATGTCTCCTGGTTTAAAAGCATTTCTACTATTTGCTTTTGTGCTTTTTCTTGGAAATTGATTCTGTATTTGTATTGTCTTGAATAGTTTAGTCTGAAGTCCCCATTTGTTCGTAGTCTGGATTCCAGCCTATGGCACCTCCTGCTCCTAATGTAATGATTTCATCTTTTTATAAAGGTTACTTTGATATATTTCTTTTAGGGTACAAATACTCAGCTGCTTTCTACCTTTTTTCATGGATTCAAGAGGAAGTATTTTTAAATGTGAAAGAGAATAATTGAAAAGAACTTTGGAAATACTGTATAGTGTTGCCCTTCCACCAGCACCAAATACAACTATTCTTACAAATTTCATCGATAGGTAACATTGAAGACTTGCTATGTACCCATCACATGCTAAGTGTTTTAAGTGCATTATCTAATTTATCCCTCCTTATAATCCTTTTATGGAGGTGGTAATATTGGCAACACTTTACTGATAATGAGGTACAGAAATGTTAACTCACATGCTCAAAGTCATACAGCTGATTAGATGCAGAGCAGAGACCTGAACCCATATCTAGCTGACTCTAGAGTTGACCTTATTAAATACCACTCATTACTGTTTTGCATGTTTATCATCATCCCTTCATATTTTCAGATGTGCAAGTTCAGTATTTGTAGTAGACTGAATAATGTTTTCCAAATACATAAGGTCTTAATCCCTGGAACCTGTAAAATTTTGCCTTATTTGGAAAAGGGGTCTTCATAGATATGATTAAGTTGAGGATTTTGAGCTGAAAAGATTGAGATAGATTATCTGGGTGGGCCCCAAATGCAATCATACATATCCTTATAAAATGGAGGCAGAGAGAGATTAGATACAGACAGAGGAGGAGAGGGGTGTGAGGACAAAGCCAAAGATTGTAGTGATGTGGCCACAAGCCAAGGAATACCAGCAGCCACAGGAAATTAATACAGTGTTCAAGAAACCAGATATTACTTCACTGATATTAGGGTCTACTGTCAATAGAAGAAAGAAGTGTCCTGGTGATGACTTCATCTTTTATATAGTTTGATATTTTTTCAAGTCGAGTCTGTGTTTCCATATTTCCATGTATTATTTTTTTTAAATTAAGGAATAAGTATTGAATAGTGAAGAATACATAGCTCTAGATAACAGGTTGGAAAAAGAAGAATTAAAAATTAGTTATCTTTCTCATTACTCTTCAACTGCTTTTATTTTGTTTTAACCTCAATCTAATGCACATTTGATTGGAATATGCCTATCACTTTTCTTATTGTGTGTCCTTAGAGTTGACATTCCTTTCTTGGCTATGCCCTGGTGCTTTGGGGTGGTCTAGGACTTGGGGTGCATTGCAGCTTGACAGTCCCTGTGTCAACAATTTACTACAGGGTGTCATAATGACATAGTTTCCTGCCAAAAAAATTAATTCCCCCAAATGTTTGAGCTTCCTGCTGTTCTGAATTCTGGATCACTTTTTCTCTTTCCATTTGGGAGAGTCTAGGAGAATAAATGGAACAGAATATCCTCATGTTACTGATTCCATGGCTCTTTTTTCTTATCCTAACCTCCTAACCTCATACTCAACTTTTTTTCACTTCCTTATGTGAAAATAAACCTGCGTCCATTAGTTCTTTCTTTTAGTCAGATTCAGATTGCCTTATGAAATCATTTGTATTTATAGAGTCTCATCTTACATCACAAACTGTTTCTAAAAGAATTTGAACAATATTTTTAAAATATTTAAATAGATCATTTAATATGGAATTAAAAACGTAGTTATTTTATCACCACTTGCATATTTTTTCTGAAGCTTCGTCTTCTTGTCCTTAACCTTATCCTATTCATTGCCAAGTCTCTACCATGTGTTTTCTCCTTTGCCTAGGGAAGTACAAAGTCGCTCCTTAATACTTCAGTTCCTTCTATCCCATTCCTGAGTATAAATGAACTAAGTCCATTAATAAAAATAACAAGCAACTAAAGATAGAATTATTCTAATTGAGTTATTAAAAATGATAGGCCATATCAAATATCACCATCCAAGGGAATCGTCTGGTGGAGAGAAGTATGAATCATACTAATAAGAGAAGTTCAGAAAGAATAATTACTGTTTGAGGAAATACAACCCAGAATGGCTGTCTATTTCCCAAAATATCTTGCAGTTAATTACTCCATTTAAGAAGAGTTTAGTGATCTTGGAGTTTTTCCTCTTGGAGGAATCTCAGAGCTCATGTAGTAATGTTTACAGATACCTTAGGACTCAGCTAAACTTTACAACCTGATGAAGCTTTCCCTGTTTTTTATCCTTGGGAGAATTGATCCCTTCATGTTTTCTGACCCTATATTTCTCTGTACAAATCTGTTTTTACTTTGGCCCCTTTCAGGCTGTACTGAAAATGTTTGGTTTTTGTTTCTTTCCCTCTCACTAGGCTGTGTTTCTAAGGACTACATACTGGCATGTAGGAGATATTCAATATTTATTTGGGGGAGGACTAGAATAAACTAGAGTTTGGAAAGGTCAAGTGACTCAAATAAGGCCACTTAGTAGCTTCCTATGGTTACTGTAATAAATGACCACAAATTTAATGGCTTAAAACAATACACATTTATTATTTTATAGTTCTGAAGGTCAGAAGTCCAAAATCATTCTCATGGAACTAAAGTCAAGGTGTCAGCAGGGCTGATTCTTTCTGGAGATTCTGGGGTATATTCTGTTTCTTTCTCCTTTTTCAGCTAATATTGGCTGCCTGCAATTCTTGACTTGTGCTTTCTTTATCTTCAAAGCCAGCAGTATAGCATCATCCAATCTCTCACTCTTTCACCTCTGTTTCCATCACTACCTCTCCTCCCTTACTCTCACCCTTATGATTACACAGGGCCCACTTGTGTAATCCAGGATAATCTCATCATCTCAAAATCCTCAACTCAATCACATCTGCAAAGTTCCTTTTGCCATGTAAGATGACATACTCACAGATTCTCAGGATTGGGACTTGAAGGGCATAAGGCGAGGGGTGTCATTCTGTCTATCTAGTCACCCAATTCCTTCTGGGTGACTTCTGTGGTTTTCTCTGCCACCTACAAGCTGCTTATGACAACCACGTGAGCATTTTCTGCCAAAGATCTTCTCCATAAGTCTTCAGATTTCTACAGCTAAATGTTAGCTATTCATCTTTACTAGTTAAATTATCCAGAGAAACAATAAATTCAGGATGTCCCAAATTGAACTCATCAGCTCTGCTTGTCACCTCCATCTTTCTTTTTGCCCATTGTCTTATCAGTGGATGAGTCATATGTTTGTTTATTCTCTTCTCTCTGCCTGGCTTGCCTTTCTTCATTTACTCATTCTTTGCAGAAGGTTTTTGTAGGGGCTATGCCTGGCCATCCCTAGAGAAAATGTGTATTTTACTGTACTTACACTTGCCACATTAAATTTCAACCACGTATTTGGAGTACCTAAACTGCATCCCAGCAAAGCCCCTGGCAAATAGTAGATGGGCATTATATATTTAATGAATGAATGAATGAATGATTGAATAGCTGCTTAGTGACAGAACTGGGGTTATTGATTACTGTATTAACCAGTACCCCTTCTACTATACTATAAAAATCTACTATTTTTGTGAGCTTCCATGTCATATAAGGAATACTGTCCTGGGCACAATGTTTCAGCCCTTGAGTTGCCAACAGCACAACAAGGGACACATATAATAAATAAAATGTTCATAAATAAGTAATTTTGCAACAAGCATATTTTATTTTGCTATTAAAATTGCTAGCAAGTTTGTAGTAAAAAGTGATTGAGAATTCTTGAAATTACCTAAACCTGGAGATGTTGGGACCTTTGGGCAAATCTTAAGGCTCTGCTCTGCCTTGCCTCCCCTCATTCTATTCCCAAGGAGGAGAAATGCTGACATGTATGGGCAAAATCTAAAGACATTTATTGGATAATGTAGACACATCTTGTTTTAGTGCAAGAAGCCAATAGATACTACTTAGAGTTGATAAGAAAATAGGAGCAGGTCACTTCGTCTATGGAGGAAGCAATAAAACAAATTAAGAAAATCAAATGACCTGAGATACATATGAGGAGAGCAGGGAGAAGATATATTTGATTTTACACCTCTGTGCTATTGAGTGTTTTATCTCCAAGTGTATGTATTTCAAAATATTACCTCTATGAGTATTAGGTCAATTAGAATAGCTTGTTTGCATCAAACAGAAAACTTGACTCAGGATGGCTTCTGCAATTTGTCTCTTATGACTAGAAGTTCAGAATATGTTGAGTATGATTAATTTGACCTGCCTTTTTCTATATGCAGGAATCATTCTCAGACTAATAGTCAAACATCCACATTAGATTTAGACACAATATCAGTAATGTTTGATGTTGACGATCTATCAGATCCCCTTCACTGTGCTGGGGCACTTGTTCCTAAGCTACCATAAGAGCCAAATAAGAGCTACCTTGCCTGGGAGGTAATGCCTCATCACCCCAGAGTACAGGAAGGAAAGATTGTGGCAGCCAATAACTAATGAGTGACTGGAATGTTGATACAAAAGTTTAGTCCCTTGCCTCAAGATGGAGTCAACCCCATGGTAAAATGTGTGCCCTCAGGTTTTCTGTGAGACCAGGCTGAAGCCATTCTCCAGCTGAGTTCACCTTCTTGTCTTAGCCTTCTTTCCATACCCAGTTCTCTGCTTTCTTCACATTCCTTCTACAGAGAGCACACCCTCAACAAATAACTTTCATAAGAATACACGTCAGGCTCTTCTTTAGGTTGTCCAGCCTAAAATAACATCTCTATTACCCATTCACCCAAATCCCCACTCCACCATCTCCAGCAGTCTCCCTCCTTCCTTATTTGCCAGAATTGCATAACATAGCCATGCCTAGACCAATCACTAGTAAGGGAAGTGGTATTGCCATTACTACATTGATTTTGTAATTTCTGGGATGGAGTGGATTTGAGAGATGAATCACTAAAACCATTGCAAGTATTAATAAGTATGATCTGCTCTACAGGTGAATTTTATTCTTCTCAGGGTTTATGTGTCATGGTGCACAGGTAAGTTCATTTCTGTGATGGTTCCACCACCTAAATCTGAAAGATTAGGGAACTGCGATTAGGACACATTAAATGATTTAACTGAGTAAGCTCTTGGAAATCTTGGGAAAAAAAATATTTTCCAGCTCTTCTATTTCTCAGGCAATTCCACTGCTCCAAATTTCTGAAGTAATTTTTAAAACATTAATGGGAGATGACTCTATAAAAGAATGATACAACATTTCATGATTTCCACTGCACAATGACACATAAAGTTTATAAAGAAAGCTTCATTTCTTTGCTGAACATAAATTTGCTAGAACATGCTGTGAGATTTAACAACCAGTCTTGTCCTATAACCAGAAGGTCACGACAAAGCATAAAAATGAAAATGTCTCAGTCTATTATAATGAAAAATTCATAAGAAATAAATTTTCCAGACATCTATGACATCACCAAGAACAATAACAAATATTCACTGCTTCACTTTGTGGAAAAGTTAAGGAATTTAAGTAAATGGAGTGACGCATGAAATAACTTCTTCCCTAATATTCTTTGAATCTACCTCTCCCCATAGCACAAGCTCTATTGTTGGGATACAGCTCCATACTTCTGGCTCTCCCCTCATTGCAAGAAAACACAACAAGGTGAAATAAAGAAGTAAGTTGATAGCTAAGAAAACATGGTACTAATTATAAGAAAAAAAAAACAAAATAAATTTAACCCTTTTTGTTTTTAATTTTGCAGCCCTTAAAATGGAGTTTTTTGTTTTGCCCTTTCTTAAGGAGAAAATATGAAGATGAAAAGTAAAGCATATTTCTTACAAGGAGGGAACAATTAAATCAAAGTGCTGTCTGGTGTTCTATCATGTTGTTGGTTTTTTTTTCATTATAGAAGATGTAAAAGAACTTTGCATAAAATTTAATTCCCATAAAAGTGATGGTAACCTAATAGAAGCACTCTTCTAATGTATGAAAAGCATATTATCTGGTGGGAATCAATGAATTTGAGTTCTGATCCCAGCTTTCCTACTAGTTCACTGTATGTCCTCGGGCAAGTCATTTAATCTCTTTAGTTTAAATCTTCTTACTTTGGTAAGTTAGGAGATAATAACAATAATGCCGTTGATTATAAGAATAGTAACTTTTATTGAGGATGTGCAATATGACAAGCATGGGCAGAATGTTTGTACATATTGTCTCATATTATTGTCTCACAAACCTCTGATGCAGGTATTCTAATTTCCATTTTATAAAAGCAGTATATCTGTTAAAAGACTTTTGGTATCAAGTAACAGGAAACCCAGTCCAACTGGCTAATTCATCAAGACTTGATTATCTTACATAATAAGTCCCAGGCTCTCTAAATGTAGCAACTCATGATGTCCCTAGAGCCCGAGGTATTGACATCACCTCCTTCTGCTGACTTCACCATGTAGACTTTGATTTATTTTAGCTTGTCCCTTCCTCTCACAAGATGTCTGTCACAGTTCTAAAAATCACATCCTTCTACAGTGATGAACACAGGTAGGGGGAATTACTTCTGTCCATAGATCTCTTAAAGAGCAAGAAAAGTTTCCCCTGTACTTTCCTAGGCAGACTTTCTTTAGCCCTATTGCCAGAACTGGGTAACACGGTCCCTTTAAAGCAAGCCTAATTGATTCTTGGGGCTAAGGAGAGGCTTCACCACCCCTAAAGGATATAGCCTGAAAATAGTTGAACAAAATTAAGGATGGGGCTTGTGGTTGTTTGGTGAACATTTTGCTACATGAGCAAACAGAGAGCTAAAATGACAAATACTTTGCCCAAAGTCATAGAGCTAATGCAGGGCAGACCCATGATGTAACCCTAGGTCTCTCTGGCAATACATATTCTAATGTTTTCTGAAATATTTCCCTGATTTCTATTGTATCTTGCTCCCAAATAAGAAATTAGACAAAATGTTTAAATCATTTGCAAAGTACTACTCTGGTTAGCCCCACAAGCCATAAGCTCAGATGAATTGAATTAAGAATGTGCCTTCTTCTTAGACTCTTAACCTTCTTTCATACCAACCACCAACTTTGCCCTGGGAAGAGCAGGCAACAATATTGAAAATCCTTCCCTTTTTCTCAGACTTTTGTGGTTGGGTGTACAGAAAACTTCAATCCTTGGCATGGTACCATCACTTTCAATTTGTGGTAGGAAGCCAGGAGACATGTTCAAATGACCCTTTACAGAGCATGTTCTGTGAATCAAGATGCCAGTTAACAAACTTATTAACAAGAGAGGTGGCCAGGTCAACAAATGAGAATGATATAGTTATTGGAGACAAGTCGTCTTCTGTTTCAAGTTAAAATACTCATTCTTTGAACATACCAGAGGGAAGATCAAGCCATAGAAGTACTGGGAAATGGAGAGGTTTAATGAGCAAACACTGAAAAACAAAAGCACACAAAAAAAGTGTTTTAAAAGAAGAGCTAGAAAAGTTGAAAAGATCAGATGGACAATTTAAGCCCATAAGAAGAAGTGGGCCTGAGAATAATAGAAGTGGCAAGTATATTTGCTTCTCTGAAAGTGTAAGAAAATTCTTTTTTCTGGTTTTGTAGTGTGTGATTGATAAATTATCCTTTCCATTTGTAGCATTTAACATGACATCATTACCTAATCAAATGTGAAAGTGATCCGAACTGGAAATATGCAGACAATAAAAAATATAATCTTTAAAGATTATCATTTGTATTACAAATATCATGAAATCAAAATAGACTTGGATAATTGAATTGTTTTTATCATTCTATTATACTGCTTCTTGTATTTATTTTCATTTTGCTTTTATTGGTAGTAATATTTACAAATGAGTGAGTTGGGAGACCTGAGTTCAATTTCTGGTCCATGCGCTTTCCAAAAAACAAACAAAAATTCAACAAATCGTGCTGTAATGACCAGATATTCACGTGAAAAAATAATGAAATGTGACTCCACCATAAAGCATACAAAAAAATAACAGTTAATAACCAGAATTTTCCCATTTATCCATATGCAAATATATATCTCGGTGCTGTTAATTATGTTCACAATATTGTGTTACCATCACCACCATCCATTACCAAACCATTTCCTTTATTTAGGGAAATGGTGAGTAGTATATATGGTAATAGAATAAAAAGTTTTTTTTTTAAATCCATGAAACTGCACTACACAATCAGTGGACCCTAAGTTGAACCATGGTTAATAGTATAATTCAAAAAATATGCTTTCATCAATTGTAACAAATTTACCACACTAATGCAAGATGTTAATACTAGGGTGGTACATGGGAATCCTATATTTCACACATGGTTGTTCTGTAAACCAAAAACTTCTCTAATAAAAAATACAGTACAATACATAAAATAAAATATAAAATAAATCAAATTTAAAAAGAGGCATCCTCTGACTACCCTACTGTAATAGGAAGCACTCCCACTTCCGTCTCTATCTCCCTTGTCCTACTTTATTTTTCTTCAGAGCAGTTGTTGTCTATTTATTGGGATACTGTTTTTCTCCCTTCCTCAACAGATTGTCAGCTTCTTCTGATTTGCTTCACTACTATATATCTAAAGCATAGAGAGATTGTCTTATACAGTGAATCAGCACAATAAATATTTATTGAATTGATTAGTTAATCTGAGAAGATAAAACAGTTCACCTTCAAAGGGCAATGGACTTTGGTAACAATAAATGCTTTCAAGGAAAAGTATAAAAAATTGTTATCCAAGAAAAGAAATGAGTTAGTATCTGAACCTAAGGTGATTGTAGATGAAAAGACTTTTTTTTTTACATTTTGAATATACTATCCATCTGTCCTCTGACTTCGCTCTTGCAATTCTAGCTCTGATTTACTGATATGAAAATGGTATCTTAATTGAGTCCATTCTTTTTTTCATTTCTTTAAAAGCGTAGAAACTATGTCACATTGCTCTTTTTTTTTTTTTTTTTACCTTGTTAGGTGATGTCTGATCTTCTTAATCATAATGAGAACACATCAAAATTCCCATGATACTTGGTCAGATTCTTAAATAAAGAGTTGATGCAAAGAGGGTAGAAGTGTTACTTATGGAATAACTTCAGTAGGAAAATTATTTCTTAATATAATTCAACTCCACTGTTTTGGATTGAATTGTGACCCCACAAAAAGAAGTATTCCGGTCCCAGCACCTGGTCTTGTGAAGATGATCCTATTTTGATATAGGATATTTGAAGACGTTATTACTTAAGATGAGGCCAAACTGGATTAGTGTGGTCTCTAATCTGACTGTTGTCCTATAAGGAGAGGAAATGGGTGCACAGAAGCAGAGAGAAAGATGGCCACATGATGGGCATGGATGGAGTCACGCTGCCACAAGCCAAGGAATGCCAAGGATTGCCGGTAATCACCAGAAGCTATAACAGGCACGGAACAGATTCTTCCCTATGAACTTCAATTGAATCATGACCCTGCCGAAACCTTGACTGAGATAATAAATGTTAGTTCAAACCATGCAATTTGTGCAGTACTTTGTTCACAGCCCTAGGAAACGAAGACACTCATTTTCATGTTTAATTCATTTTCTGCTAAAAATTCTATTTCCTGCGCTTTTCATCACTAATTAAACTTTGTTTATGCTTGAGATTCTTCAACATATCAACTGTCAATATGGGGTATATCAATAAAGCAGTGAGATTAGTAAATGGCAGTATTATTTTCTGAAACAAAACCTCATGCACAGGAGCATAATGTCAGCTCACCTTCAACTTGAGAGGTATGTATATGCAATTATAGAAAGCTCAAAATGTACAGAAAAGAAACTTTATTTCATATAGATGAGCTGATTTCATTTTGAGCATCTGCTGTTCGCTGATGGTCAAATAATCTCTGGTATGAAAGTTTGTGGTAAGCCAGTCTTCAACAATTTGAAGCCATCTTTTTCAGATAAATGTTTTGCACATTAGATTTAAAATCTTTATGAAGGTTATTTGACCTGTCTCAAGAAGTTCCCATACCCAACTTTTTCCTAAAATGGTGTCTGGTTATAGGGAGACTCTTACATTCTTCTGTCTGCTCTGCAGATTTACCTTCACTGCTTTCTCCTTCTGGTCTTAGTGCATTGGCCTCTGCCCTTGCTAGAGGTGATATTCAAGTGTCTTTGGTTCACGATCTGTTCTCCCTGTACAGACGAGAATGTGTGATGCTTTTGGCCTACAGGCTGGGATCTCCTTTTACTTCTCCCTAAACCTCAGACATTTCACTGTATCCATCAGTTGGGTACCAAGCTATCTACTACCCAGCCTTAAGATGGGGTTCCCTTCTCTTGCACCATTCAAACCCTCTGTAGGCATGCTTACCTTTAATTTTGAAGCTATTTTCCACATTCTTTCTTTCTTCCTCTTCTCTACATCTAAGGATTTCACAGAAGAAACTTTCTGGATCCATTCCACACCTCACTGGAACTTTGGGGAACCAGGTAGAGATTGTCGTAGATCCTCCTTATGCTCAAACACTGTACTTCCCTATCACATGACTGCAGCTGTTCCATGTCATGTAGAGCTTCTATTAGCCCTTGTTTGTGGCAGTCTGGTGTTCACTGGTGACCTTGATCAGAGGAGCATCAGTGGAAGCGCATGGTGAAAGCCTGATTGGGTTGGATTCAAGAAAGATTGGAGGAAGTGGGCACAGTGAGTTTGGGGGAGGGGCCTCCTTCCCCTTCCTTTGTGTCCCCATGTGGCAGAATCTCCATTAGAATGACATTCCTGGTCCCTCTCTGTTTCCTCATAACACCTCCATAGGAAAGAAGAAAGGACTGATTCAAAGCTAAATTTAGGAGAGAGAACTGAGATAGTGCAGCATAGTCCATTCCTCCCTCTCTCTGGATCTGTCCATCTGCAGAGCACATTCATTCTTGCTCAGCTCTTTTGAGGTAAATGGGGCCTGTCCCTGTAAGGGAGACCTTTGACTATCCAGTTGAGCCAATGACTGGGAGTGTCAACATGTTTAATTAGGTAAAAAAATATTAGTCAACCCTATTGGCTAGAAAACCCAAACTATGTTCTTCCATATTCTTTTTGTAAGTAATTTCAATTTCTCTATCTTCTCTATTTTTCTTCAACTGGACTTGAATCAGGACAAACAACTCTGGGGCAGAATTCCAGACAACAATCTCATTAATTTTTGCCATAATGGAAGCAAAGCATTGTGATGGTGGAATGGAGAGATTTTGAGGTCATGACAATTTCTTTTTAAATGGGAGCTATTATAACATATTTGTGTAAAATAGGAAATATCCAGTTGTGAGGAACAAATAACTGAAGATGCAGGAGAAGGATGATAATTGCAGGAACAAAATCTTCAACAGACGAAAGGAGATGGAATCCAGTGCCCAAATGGAGTGAATTGTCCTAGAATGAGAGCAAGGACTGATCGTCCATTGTACCAAGATGGAAAGCAGAGAGTCCAGGTACAGAGACAATGAACAGTGTGGGAGGGTTTGGAAGTTCTCTTCTGATTGCTTCCGTTTTCTTAGGGAAATGAAAAAGCAAGGCAATCTGCTATTAAATATCTGCAAACATTTGAATCAAGGTTTATTGAATCCATCTAACAATAATTTAGTTTCATCCAGTGTTCATGTGATTTCTTTAACTTTTAACCAAGCCTGATTTCTCTTATTCCTGTTTGAGCTCTACTTTATCTTTCTGGTTTTATTTTTAACTCTCCTATGTTTGTCTTTCTTTTAAACAGCTTCAAATTCTTTTTAGATGTGGAAAGGATAAATGAATAAATAAACAAATATACAATGAGTAAGTGGGTAAATAAAATAAATGCATATTAATTGTAAAAAGAATATATCTCTTCTTTACCATAAGAAGATTTATATTAAAGTATATAACAAAGAAGACATTCTGTATTCCACTGTATTTCTCTCAGTGGCAGTCTAAAGGAAGCATAGGCCTGTCTGCAAATCTTTATTGACAACACAGAATCAGAGACAAATTTAGCTTAATGGGTGATGTTTCTGTCAAATGATGAAATGGTTGGGGTAAGGGGGATGTTGGGGATAGGAGCACATTATTTTGAATATAATTAATACCACTGAATTATACATTTGAAAGGGGATAAAGTGGGGCATGTTGAGTTGTATATATACATTATTACAATAAAAGGTTAAAGAAAAAAACCCACTCCAGTGTAAAATAGCTCATTTTAAAGAAATAAAATAGGAAAATAAAAGACAAATTTAGCCTTTTTTTTAGTACTCTGGCACTGGACCTGGATCAGAAGGTCAACTTAAAATATCACAAAACATCTTATATATATTTTGGAATGATCGGTTTTGCCTCCTCCTTTTTGTGATAGAGACAGGTAGGAAATGGTCAAGAAGTTTGCCCTATGTTTTGCAAAACAACAGGAAAAGCATTTTTGCAATGAATCAAAGCCATTAGTCAAAGTTACAATAGACTAAACCTTCTTGACCCCCACCCTACTGTGATCTTATATGCTAGCATGAAAGTTAATCAAGGAAAAGGGAATGCAATGGTAAAAGTGAAAAAAAGGTGAACCCCATGTAATCCTTCATTGCAAAGTAAGAAGTGTTAAGGGAAGAGTGAAAACCCAGGCAAATCATGGGGCAGCAGAACATCATATCCCTCTAGGAGCACTGGTTTTCTAATGTCTACATGATCAGTATTATTAATCACCTATGATACAATTGTCCATATCCTTAAATATGTACTTTTAAAAAGTTTATTTTTTTAAAGCATGTTTTGGTTTTATCATCAATCAACATGCTAATCAAAGAAACTCTGGAGTTTAAGTCACCCCAGACATTGACTTTTTGAAGAAACTAATTTTCTCAAGTATGCCATGTAGATATTATTAGTTTCATTGATCAGATGAGGAGGAGGATCAATATACAGGTTCTTGCTTCCCAGGTTTAGGAGAAGAAAAATCTGTCCTAACATGAGTAAAGGGGGGCGAGTTTCTCTTTCCCCATTTTCTTCTTGCTACTCTGCTGTGACTCTGAAGAGAGATAGAGTTGATAATGAGTCGGTTACTTGTACAATTGAGCCCCATTTTCCTGTTTGAATGGTCACTGAGTGAATACATGGTGGTAA
This sequence comes from Myrmecophaga tridactyla, assembly GCA_004026745.1. Taxonomy (NCBI): domain Eukaryota; kingdom Metazoa; phylum Chordata; class Mammalia; order Pilosa; family Myrmecophagidae; genus Myrmecophaga; species Myrmecophaga tridactyla. Next base: position 59,087 of record PVIY010002153.1, read on the forward strand.
GCTATACCCTCTGAATTCCAGTTTCTGTGTAAGTTAGTATGAACCCCTATCTTGTGCTCTTTTGCTCTCTCTGGTTCTTTCTACTTTCTTGGTTATATTCTGGAGGATGGATAGATTGACCTAGAAACCAAGTCACCATTATTCTTCTTTCTCTTTTTTAGACATCAGTTAGGCACTGGGGAGCTTACACTACTTTAGGATTGGTGACAGACTTAGGGACTGTTATGATTGAATCATGCCCCCCTCTCCTGTAAAGATATATTCAAGACCCAAGTCCTGGTCCCATGGATGTGAACTCATTTATAAATTGTCTCTTTGAAGATGGTTGTTCTAGTTTGCTAGCTGCCGGAATGCAATATACCAGAAACGGAATGGCTTTTAAAAGGGGAAATTTAATGAGTTCCTAGTTTACAGTTCTAAGGCTGAGAAAATGTCCCAATTAAAACAAGTCTATAGAAATGTCCAATCAAAGGCATCCAGGGAAAGATACCTTGGTTCAAGAAGGCCGATGAAGTTCAGGGTTTCTCTCTCAAGTGAGAAGGCACATGGTGAACACAGTCAGGGCTTCTCTCTCAGCTGGATGGGCACATGGTGAATACAGCATCATCTGCTAGCTTCCTCTCCTGGCTTCTGGTTTCATGAAGCTCCCCGGGAGGCATTTTCCTTCTTCATTTCCAAAGGTTGCTGGCTCATGGACTCTCTGCATCTCATGGCTACATCGTTCTGCTCTCTCTGAATCTCTCATTCTCTAAAATGTTTCCTCTTTTATAGGGCCTCAGAAACTAATCAAGACCCACTCAAATGGGTGGAGACATGTCATCCCTTAATCCAATTTAACAACCACTCTTGACTAAATCACATCAACCAGGGAGATGATCCAATCACAGTTTCCAACATACAGTATTGAATAGAGATTATTCTACTTTTATGAAATGGGATTTATATTAAAACATGGCTTTTCTTAGGGGGCATACTTCCTTTCAAACCAGCACAATGGTATTAGTTAAGGTGAGGTCAAACTGAATCAGTGAGGGTCTTGACCCAGCATGACTAAAGTACTTATAAGCAAAGGAAATTTGGACACAGCAAGAGAAGAGACCCAGGGAAAGAGGTGGCCATGTAAGGAAGGCAGATAATAAGTTACAGATTGCCAGCCAGCCACCACCAGATTGTTAGTTTTCTTGCAGAAGCAAAATCCTGTTGACACTGATTTTGGGCTTCTAGCCTCCAAAACTGTAAGACAATAAATTCCTGCTGTTTGAGCCAACTAGTCTTTGGTAGTTTGTTATAGCAGTATTGGCAAACCAAGAAAGGGACACAGAGGGAAAAGAGAGCCCTTCATGGACCTTATGCCAAAATTATATATTCCAAATTTATGGGGACTCTTATATTAGAGCATTAGGCACTAGTCCAACTAAGAACAAAGTGACAAATTCTCCCTTTTGTGAATTTTCCTTGACTATGTAAATCCCACAAGACCCTTGTGGTCAGAAGAAGTTCTGGACCCACACAAGAAATCAGGCATTCCTGGATCTCTTGGCTATAGTGCTTGCTTAAGTCAAGAACTCTGTTTTTGTTTATGTTTCAATGGATAAAAGAAAGAATCATATTGTTTGACTATATCTAGATTTGACAAGTATTTGCAATTGTCTGTGTGTGAGTTTTTTCCACCTTTGAATTTTCCAGGAAAACGTCAACTTTATCTTGGTTTGTTTGGTTTGAAATCATGTGGCAGCATTTCCTTATAGTCAGTCAAAGAAAAAATAACCTATCTTAGTCTCTGCCAATTTGCTATTTTATAAATGAGACTTCTCAATGTAAAGTTATAGTGAAAGGTACACTTTCATCCATAGTTAATGGGAGGGTGAAATTAGAATTGGGACAATATTCCTGGAAGACAATTTTTAATTGAATATTAACAGCCTGGACAATGTCTATTTCTTTGACCCATTTTTTGGGAAAAAACAACCCAAAATGTGAAGAAATAATTATACATGAGAATGTTTATTTTGTAATCAAGCAAGTCTATAAAAATGCCCAAATTAAGGCACCAACAAGAAGTTATATTCATTCAGGAAAGACCAAAGAAGTTCAGTGTCTCCTCAACTGGAAAGGCACATGGCAAATATGCGGATGTCTGCTAGCTTTCTTTCCAGCTTCTTGTTTTATGAAGCTCCCTCAAGGGCATTTTCCTTCTTCATCTCCAAAGGTCTCTGGTTGTGTAGGCATTTGTGGTTCTCATGGCTCTCCCTTGCTGTTTCCAAAATGTTTCCTCTTTTAAAGAATTCCAGTAAACTAATTAAGACACCCCTGAGATGTAACCTGCCAGCCTCCAACCAGGACCATTTCCAGCCAATCCTAAAGAACACCTAGGGCAATTTATAAGATTCCACCAGGGTTCCAGTAGGCTTACTACAGTAACCTACAATCCCCAGATGGGTCCCTGGTCCAGATAAGTCCTGAAACCTAGCCCAGCCTCACCAGAACGTCAGATAGTTCCATCTCCCTACCCCATATTAGTGATAGACCCTTCCAATATCAAAAATTTAGAATTGCCATAGCCCAAACAACCCCAATGAGAGGTATAGAAAGGTCAAAGGTGATGGTGGAATTATACATAAAAAATAGGGCTTAACAAATGAATATGAATGCTGAATCATTAAATTGATATCTCTTTTAGTCTCCAGTATTTTAGAGCAGCTAGAAGTAAAAGCCTAAAATTGTGAAATTGTAACCCATGTCGAAGTCTGAAATATGTTCTACAACTAACTATGGTGCTGTGCTTGGAAATTTGTAGCTTTTTTGCATATGGTATTGTTCACAGAAAAAGAAGGAAAAAATGGCGATTGTGATGATAAAAAAGTATTTAAGCCCTGTAGCCTCCTATATTCTGGAGCAGCTAGAAGGAAAAATATGAGAGGACTGTATGGTAGCCCATGACAAACTCTGGGATCTAACCTATAACCCCTTTTTCAAGAGTACTTTAAAAACTATCGCTTTTTTATTTCTTTGCTTTGTATTTATGTTATATCATAAAATAAAAAAAGTTTAAAAAAAGACCCACCTGAAATGGAGTGAGTCACATGTCCCTCCAAGCAAAAATTAATACCCAAAATTGGACTAGTCACATCTCTGTGGAGATAATCTCATCAAGTGTCCAATCTTCTAATTTAGCTGCACATGGGTTAAGTAAAAGTACGTGATAGGGTTCTTTCCAGTAGGGCTGGAGTGCATCATTATGAAGGTGTCTTTTACAATATACAAAGTCAGCAGGGTGAAGACTGCAATTGTGAATATCTTTGTCTCCTGAAAGTATGCCAAAAGGATTGTTCTACCAAAGTGTCACTTTTTAAAGGTTTTGATTAGTTCCTGACATTAGGTTAGCATGTATCCTTTTATGAAGCAGGCCTCACATATTTCAGAGTTTATTTTGATAGGTCTCCCTGTTTAGAATTTGAAATGGGGATAACTTATCTTTTCCAAATGGAATATAGCTTAGATTTCATATGGCTAAAAGTAAGCTTTAATTATACCAATTGTTCTTTCTATTAAGCCTAAGAATTGGGGGTTATAAGCACCATGAAAGTGTTGCAAAATAGACCATATCTTGCATATTATTTGCATAAATTTTCCTGTAAAGTGGGTTCCTAAGTCACAGTGAAGTTCCAAGGGAATTTCTCTATTTGAAATGATTATTTTTCTAATAATACCTTTGTGACAGTAGCAGTAGAAACTTATCTACTGGGAAAAGCTTCAGCCAAATGGGAGTACATACAAATCATTATCAAAACATATTTATAGGGTGGTGTAACAGTGGCTTAGAGGCAGAATTCTCGCTTGCCATGCCGGAGACCAGGGTTCAATTCCCAGTACCTGCCCATGCAAAAAAAAAAAAAAAATATATATATATATATATATATATATATATATATATATATATATATATTTATAGCTTTGGGATGGGAGTAATTGAATAAAGTCCAATTGCAAATTTTGAAAGGTCCAGTGGGTGAGGGAAAATGCCCTTGAGAGCTACAGAAAGTTTTTTCTGGATTATGCTTGGGACAAATTAAACAATTGTGATGTATTTTCATAGTTATTTGGGGGGATGGCTTCCAGAAACATTGCTTTTCTCAGCTTAGCATTTTATCAATATTCAAGTGAGACATATGAAAAATTTCCAAAATTGTTTTCTGGTGACAATCAAGGAGGAGGAATACTTTACCACTAAGACCAAATCGTTATTTAATTGCATGCTTATAAAAGCAGCTGGCATTTTTCCTTTTATTTTTTTATACCTTGAGGAAAAGTATTTTTTGAATCTCAATGAGTAGTAGTGTTTCTATGTTTCCAATAGAGCTATTTTGTTCAAAAATCATCACAGAAACAGAAATAGGATTAGTATTTACTGCTGCCCCCTTTACAGCTGTACCTGCTATGTAGTTGCCAGTGTTTTCCTCCGTATTTGAATGACCAGGAATTTTAATAATAGCCAAAGCCTGTGGTAATGGTATAGCATCTAGTAATTCCATACCACAAGAGCTTCCCCTTTCCATTGGGGGTTAAAAAAAAAACCCTCTGTGTTTCCATAATATCCCAAAAATATGAACAACAACAAAGGTATATCAACTATCGATGTATGTTTTAGTTGCTGTTTTTCCTTCTGCAAATACACAGGTTCTTATGAGAACAAAAAGTTCAGCCCACTGGGCTGACCTGGTATAAGATAAGGAATTTCTTTCTACTATTTCATGCTTAGAGGTATTAACATATCTAAAATGATAGATTCCTCAGTTATCTTTATGGTAGGACTCATCTGACTACCAGATATTATCTGCATTATCAATTGGGGTTTCTTGTAAATTTATTAGAGTAGCTAAAATTGGTTAAAGTTACACAGTCAGAGCAGTTTCACCAGAAATAGCAGGAGCTAAAGTAGCAGATTAAGGAGATATTGGGAGGAAAAAGTATGAGATTTCATAAGAAGTTAATCTGTTAGTAGAAAAAGCTTCAACAGAATGAGGGACACAAATAGGTAAAGGAGATCACATAATTAATTCTTTAATTGATTCTAAAAGTTTTGCTATTGTAGCAAAAGACTTCATGTAAGGGAGGGTAATGGGATTTAAGACAGAGATGGTAGCCCTAGTATCTATTAGAGTTGTAAACTCTCATCTCCAATTAGTCTAAAGATGTGGTGTAGATAATTGGAAAAACCTCTGCCCTATCCTCTAAGCAGCCCTAGCAGTTGCATTAAAAGTACCTTGCTTTTTTGGAGGGTAAAGGACATCCAGAGTATAGTCTTTGGGGCGCAGTCTCTGTTTCCATCTCCAGATTGTTTACAGTAATTACAAGCAGCAGCACCCTGAACCCTAGTTCCAAAAAGTGTTCATTGGAGGTTATTTAGCTGCTGTAACTGAAACTCATGATGTGTGCTAAATGTATTTGTGCTGTCTTTGCTTGGGAGGATTTGTGATCTAATTGATCTGTATGCTTTACTAAATCATTAGGATCTATTGTGACCCATTTTAGCTGTTTATGTTTTAGAGTGGGGTTTTGTTCCTTTGTTCTTTTAAAAGGCTGTTAACATTCCCAGTGCTGGCCCGTGCGTGGGTGGGTGGGTGGGGGGAGCTGTTAACAAAAGTAGAATTAAATAGGGTAGAGATTTCATAATGTGGTCAAGACCTGAGAATTGTTTAAAGCTTTTTTCAAGCCTTTTGTATTATTCACATATAGACTCATTCGGTTTCTGGGTACATTGTCGAATTTTTCTTCAACCAATAATTTTGTGAAAAACTTCAGGTATGACCTTATTTAAGCTAGCTTAAATACTTCAGTTTGTCAGTGGCTCTTCATTTTGAAAAGTCTCTTAAGGGGTCTTTCCAATTAACTTTATGGCATGACTTTTACCAATAATCATATGAATTAACTGGTAAAGTTCTGAGTATCCAGGCTCATAATGCTGAATGATCAACTGAATTCTTTTGCAAAACCTACTGGGTCTTCAGTTGGATTTGGGAAATCTTATCACTGTAGAATAGTTCTGCTAAGCTAGGACATAGGGGAAGAGGACAGGAGAGGTTTAAGGGAGGGTTAGAACAGTCAGAGTCAGGAGTTCTGGATAATTTTTCAAGCTTGATAATGTACTTAGATAGGCCTTCATTTGTCTTTGTTAATAGCATTTGTTTGTTGAAGAGAGGCAATTTTAGAATTAGTTATAAGTTTGGAATATTCCAAGAACCAATTAAAAAATGAATTTCTCGTTCAGGTTGTTTAGTTTTAGAGCCTTTAATTTCAAGTTGAGTGCGTAAATATCCCACTTTAGGCATATCAAAAGTTCCCTATTGTGATCATTATAATTCAAGATTTTCTCTAGTGTTCCAGGTCCAGCAGGATAAGATTTTACATGAGGCAGGACCAACCATGATTTTTACAAGTTTTACAAGAAACCAGCTAGTGTGCTAGATGGCAGTGCACCATTAGAGTTTCCAAATGGACTGGAATTCATTCTTTTAGGTAGCTGTGACTGTGAGCAATCCTAAATCCTAAACCCGAGGAGAATTGTCTGAGGTGGGACAAGTGTGATGTTTTACAGTATGTCTTTCACAAGACACTTGTTTTTTCTGGTGGACAGTTTGTGCTCTATTTGTCTGGCCCATGACCAGCTGTCTCTAGTTGTGTGGAAATTTTATTGAGGGTGGCAGGTGACCTTGAGTCAGTCTAGCCTGTCTGTAACCATCTTATCCTGTCACAAGAGTCTTGTCTTTGGTAGCTGAGGTTTCTCACCAAAAGATAACAAGGACTCTAATAGTGCTTAAGTGCCTATCCCATGCCCACCAAAATAATTTGATTGCTCACAGTAAGAACATAGGTCAAATTGGTTATTAGGAAGCACCCTTGCATGGAAAAGAGCTCAATACCAAAGTGGGAATTTTTAAAGTCCCATTCAAGTACTCACCAGATAAGGAAATTTTCCTAGTATACCAAAAAAGGCAACTAAAAAAGGGGTTGGTGGCAAAAGATCCAAAGTTCAAATGCCCTTTACCAAAGGACACCCAAAGAAAGGTCAGAATCTCAAGCGAAAAGAGGGAAGTTCAGAACTGAGAGGAGTCTGAGGCCATCTGGAGATGACAGTGCTCACGGAGCTCTTGCTGATACTGTGATCAGACCCAATGGCAGCTCCCAAATCAGGTTTGTGATCACTTCAGATCCAGTTTTTGACACCCTGGAAAGCTAACTGAGAAATAAACTAAGCTGCTATGCAACAAAGGTGTTTATTTGGGGGTCTTAGAATTGCAATTCAAGAAACACAGATTTAGGTCGCAATCAAATTATCAAATTATGTCCCCTCCTGGCACTTTCAAGCAAGGTTTTCTTTTCTTAACTTTTTATTGTATAGTATCACAAAGCAAAGAAATAAAAAAGCAGTAGTTTTCAAAGCACTCTTCAACAAGTTGTTACAGGACAGACCCCAGAGTCTGTCATGGGCTACCATACGGTCCTCTCAGATTTTTACTTCTAGCTGCTCTAGAATATAGGAGGCTAGAAGGCTTAAATATTTTTTTATCATCACAATTGACTTTTTTTCCTTCTTTTCTTGTGAAAAATGACATATATACGAAAAAGCAATAAATTGCAAAGCACAGCACCACAATTAGTTGTAGAACATATTTCAGAGTTTGACATGGGTTACAATTCCACAATTTTAGGTTTTTACTTCTAGCTGCTCTAAGATATGGGAGACTAAAAGAGATATCAATTTAATGATTCAGCAATCATATTTGTTTGTTAAATCTTATCTTCACTGTATAACTCCACCATCATCTTTGATCTTTCCATCCCTCTCCAAAGAAGGGTTTCTAAAGAAAAAGAAGAAGGTTGCATAAATTGTTTGTGTTGTTGGGTATTTGGTGTGCCCCAAATGTCCTTTGATTTAGATTAGTTAACTGAGTTCATCTTGTGGTTTTTTTCTGGTGTCCAGGTACCCTTAGGGTTTTGAAGAACCTTGTCACTTGAGGTTTTGCATATTCTGGTTGTTTGTGATATCTGTCTGAGATTTGCGTTAAGAGTAACTTCCAGAATGACCTCCAGACTTCATTTTAAATTTCATAGTCATAGTTATCCTAGTTTGTTTTATTTCTTTTTACAAGGGTCTGTGTCTAGACTTCATGATGGGTACATAAAGGGATCAACTGAGTCTTTAAATCACATGAGGATGTATGGTTCTTTGCAGTAGGTGGGGAACACAAGGTAGAGAGGATTTCTTTCCTCACTGTTTTCCAGAACAACAGAGGTCAGGTAAAGTTCAACATCTTCAGTCAGGGCCTAAAGTAGTGCTTGCCATATAATTGGCACCAACAAATATATGCTCAATAAATGAATAATCCCTTAAGGAAGGAAAAGTTGAAAGGGCAGCCAGGGAAGGAATGTAGGAGTAGGGAAGCAGTGCAGTTACTGTCCTGGATATCATCTTCTGAAGTAATAAGCAATTATTATGATTACAATGGGAGGCTCACTATGTGTGCTAAATGATTTATATGCATAGTCCACATGCAGTTCTGATTGAGCTGTGATTTGCTGGCTCCTCATTTCTGTGATGGTTTTGCCTGCTAGTGTTTTAAATGGACTGATTGATGTAGAGAACAGAAGCTTTACTATGTTCCCATCCAAAATTTCCTTTTTCATGGCCTCTTTTTTAAAAATAAAAACTTTAACTTTATCCTCAGATTTTATGTATTCATTATCAAGCTCTCTATGAAAGTTTTCTTTTAAAAGAATCGAGGGACTATAAACTTTATAATCCTTCTGTATCTTTGTTTCAGGTCAGAAGCCGCCTAAAAATGTGTGGCTGGATAGATAGATAGATAGATAGATAGATAGATAGATAGATAGATAGATAGACAGACAGACAGATAGATAGGTAGATAGATAGATAGATAGAAAAGCCACTCCCTGGCACTTAGTATCAACATTCTCTTACATACTCTACTACTAAGAAGGAAGGAATTTGCTTGGAACTTTTAAAAATGCTGTTCCCCTCTATTTTCCTTCTTGAAGAATAGCAGCCATTATAGTCATTATCTGTACATTTGTAGAATTCCTATGTGAAGTTAACCTTTCTCCAAAAATTTAGTCCTGCAATTCTAGAGTTATATAAGATTTAAGATGGTGACATGATATCTAGATGGAAGAGACAAAAGCGCATGTTGCATTCAGGGAATAATTCCTCCTACCTCGCCTATCTGAAAGCTTCACAGAAACAAAGGAATTTCCATGGCAGCTGAAGTTTAGTTATCAGAACATATTTAATTATAAGAAATTGAATTGTCTGACTTTAATATATTAAGTGCATTATTTACTTCTGAATGCACAATGGTTAAAAGTCTTAGTGTTTTTTAAAAATATACAATCATAAAAAGTTAACAGGTATTAGTAAAGACCTAATTTTCAACAAGATTATTGAATGAAGACTATTAGTAAAGCAGGATGAAATAGGACAACTGCATGTCCTAGTCTCCTATCCAGCTCTGAAAGAGTTCATGGCTAACTGCAAGTCCCTTGTTTCTTATCTAGTTCCAAAGAAATTAATTCAAACTGCAGACTTCATAGGACAAAAATTTCCCCTAAAGCCCCCGAACCACCTCAAACCATCGAAACCTCCCCAAACCATAAAATCTTATAGAATCATGGCCCTGAAGCAAACTCTTAGTTAATTAACAGAAAGCCGGGGGTTGTAAAGATTGTTAAACATCTGTCCAAAGACAAACTTTGGATACATATGGGCTGGCCAGAAGCATCAATAGTCATCTCTGCCTGACACAATGCTAGCCCTGTAAGTACCCAGTTAATGTGAACCCCATAAGCCCCTAGTGTTCAAAGGTCACTACGAGAAACTGCCGCCAACAAAACCTCCTATGAAACAAGCTAACCCATTCCCACTCTGTGGGTGTTTCTCCCTTGAACATGTCAGCGTCATCTCTTTAATGTGTGCTCTCTCCCTCTCTTTAATAAACTTTACTACTTATTCGGACTGGCTCTTTCATTTGTCTAAATTCTTTTACCACCAGGGCCCCTGAACCTGGAACAGGGCTCAGCTGGCACCATCGTCAGCAGGGCACCGGTTACATTAGTACATTTAATTATGACTTACTATTATAAAGTGCTTAGTGGGGGTGCTTTAGAAAGCATTTTGGTTTATTTAATGAGGTTAGAACAGATTAATATGAATGTCAGAGTAAATAAAAGTGTCTTTTATACAAATATTAATTAAATTTCCCGCTGTAAAAAATGTGCTGTTTTTTTTTTCTTTAACTCCTCGCTAGCTAGAGGGGCAGGTGCTGGCTTCTGGCCTTTCAGCCTATGCATGTCCGCTTACAAAGACAAAGCTACCTTCAGACCTTCCAAAAAAAGCTTTGTCTCTCTGAACCATTCTCATGACAGCTTATTTAAACCAATCCCATATCCCTCTTAGTTATATGACTTCATCTAGATGGGCATTGACGACGTCGTGTGACATTTGTCTATGGACTCATTCTAATCATGAATGCGTCTGTTTTTTCTACTTAGTATTCACTTAGATCTGCTCCCAATATCGAGTTTACTTTGCAGTCTGGATCCTTGGCTTCAATTTTTTTTTTTTTTTTTGCACCTGACCTGTGCATCTCTGGTTTTACTCATTTATTGATAAAATACAAATATGGCAAGTAATATGGGCTAGACGATGTGCTAAGCACTTGACAAATATTAACACATTTTCTTTTTATAGACATTCCATGGAATAGCTGCCACTGGTATCAACCCCATTTTATAGAGGAGAAAATTAAGTAACTTGTGTAACTGGGAATCAAAACCAGGCAGCTTGGTTCCAGAAAGTCTGCTCTAAACTCCTACAGTCTGTGCCGCTCTTCTGGTTTGGGACTGAGTGACTGGACAGCATGCTCCAAACACTAAACTTTAAACAATATACACAGATGTTATATATACGCATAGAACATAGAGCACCAAAGAAACAAACCCAAATCCTTTAAGGCACATAAATGAGTGGAGCATTATACAAATATTATATTTTAAGATAATGATTAAGAGTACCTTATAAAGGTGTCAAGAAAAAACTGCACTGGCCAATGTGAAACAGGTGAGGATGACTTTACTCAGGGGCTGTTTTAGTAGGAGAAAGAAAGTAGAACTCAAAGTCCATGGAAACCAAGGACAGCCAGTTTTTAAAGGCTTAGAGTGGGTTAGTGAAAAAGCATGAGAGGATGATAGAGGGTTGATTGATGTTCTAAAGTTGTCCATAGGACCCTTAGGCAGATTTGATTACACAGAGGTGGGTGAGAGATTTACTGAGGTTGTGCTTAGGTCCATTTGGCTGGAAATGTTTTCCTTTGTGATAATTAGGGCCCTGGAGTACATAAGGTCTGGGAGAAAGGGCAGGGAGATAGGAAACTAGTTGGAGCCTCTCAGGTACCTGCATAGCTTAAAAGCCAGGATGAGAAGGAGAGGGCTCGGAGAGGTGGTGGAGGTGGGGATGAGGATGGGGGTGGGGGATGAATTTCACATTTAGAATAGTTATGGTCTGAAGTGCTCTTTTCTACTTATATTTTCTCTGGCAATCCTAAAGCTGCAAGATTAGTTTCAGGGTAATCAGGACAGGGAAGAGAACAATCGAAAGTCCCATCCACTATTACTTAATGTCCTTTATTCAAGTGGCTACATGATATGTTTCTGCTTTTCTTCCAGGAAAAGACTACAAAAGTTCCTTCAAAGTAAGATTTATGTTTGCTTGTTCCGGTTGGCAAATATAATTAACATTACTTAGCATATTTATTTTGAAGCATAAACCACATCCCACCTATACACCTCCAAAATTATAGCAAAAACAAAAAAGGAAAAAAAACAAAATACTTAGATATGAATAAGTGATCTTGAGACACTTCTTGAGTATGAGAGAGATGATGTTGCGAAAAGGAATTAGACAAATAGGTGGGTATGAAAGTAAATTAAATTAACTATTATAATAATATACTTCTCTCAGGTACTGTGTAATATCTACTCCCTCTGCTTCCTTGAGGTAGATCTCTTTAATTTAATCCCCAAATTGTTTATTTTAATGCTTTTAAACTCCTAAGAAGAAAGTAAAGAACTTATAAACTTCAAATACAGATATATTTATGAAAAATAACCTAAAGCATAAAGTTCAGCCTTGCTAACTCGGAAGGTTGAACACTTTCCTAATTACCTAAAACAAAGTCACAAAGTCCAGCTGTTTTCTGGCCTCTGCATGACTAAAAGGCCCTGCTGATTTTTCTCCAGACAGTTATTTGTATGTGCTTGAGACAGCTTCACCTGAAGATGTCAGAATCACATGTGGATTCCATTCTGAATCCAGTAAGTTTCAGGGCACCCAGATCTGGTTTTGTATTTTCCTTTCCAAATTTTGAGGAACTAGTAGATCTTTTCAACTTGTTTGTATCCTATAAAGAAAACTTACCCACCCAAGAGAAAAAAAATTCCAACTTAAGAGAAGAATTTGTATATTTTTACCTTCAAAATGGTTCTTCTTCAGATATTCCATTCATCTGAACTAAAAAAATGGGCCATTTTTTCTTACATAATTTTATAATATAAGAGGGTAATAAAGAAACAATTGTGAGTTTTTATGCTCTGGATTCTTGAGCTAGTCTGAGGGTGAATTTTTAATTATACACTATATAGAGTCTTATTACATCCATTTTACAAAGTCAGGAGCTGAACATCAGAAGGTTTTTAACTACTCAAGGTTACACAGTCAAGATGTGTCAGAGCCAAATTCTTACACACATCTGTTTGTTTCAGAGCCCTCAATTTTTCCAGTCTGCCAGGCAGCTTTATGGTAGTGTTTGGCAGCTCTGCACTGCAACTTGTTATGAAAACCTTCACTTTTCACTTCTCAATATGGTTTCTGGCTATAATTCTGCTGAAGAGTTGAGATTGGTTTGAAAGGCCTCTCATTTATTGTGGTGCCATGTCACTTTTTTTTATCTACAACCTATCCCTCTCTTCTGCTTTTTACCCCCTTAGCCTATGAATACACTCAACATTCACCCATCCTTTCAAAATACTCCTGTGACATTCATTCTCTCTCATTTTTGCCATCTCTGTTTCTTCCTAGTTGACAACAGTTCTCAAAAGAAGACTCCACATTTGAAATATTAATTTCTATACCTCCATCTTACTCATCATTCTTATACTATGGGTTCTCTTCTCTTCATTGTATTGTGAAGTCACTAATTAGATTCTTGCCAATCACCAGATACTCTGGTCCCCTCTTCCTCCTTACCTTCCTTGAATTTTTGGATAATGTTGGCCTATATCTTAAGTAAAGTCTTGCTTTGCTTGCGTGAGACTACTCTCTCCAAATTCTCCTCCCACTTTTTTGAGTATCCTCTTTTGGACTCCCTAATTATATTCTCTTCCTATACTTGTCCTTTGGTGTTCCCAAGTTATGGCCATGGTATCTCATTTTATAAGCTTTCAATAGGTAACTTCATCCAACACATGGTTTTGACTTCCTTCTAACTACCACTAACTCTGGAGTCTTTACCTCCAGCTCAGACATCTTTGCTGAACTCCAGAGGAATAAATATGTTAATAGAATTGCCTGTGTTATGACTAAATGGGCAAAACACAGGGGCTTATATCAATAAATATGAAGTTGAATTCTGTGCTGGTTTGAAATTGTGTGCCCTGAATTAATGGAGACTTTCTGATTGTTCTGTAGATTTTATAGACAGATGATACTACCAAATTTTTAGTCCTAAAACAAAAAATTGAGCTAAAATACTTTTCCTAGGTATGTTTTGATCAATTTCACTCATTTTTCTGCTGTCTAAGAAGTTTTATTACCCCCCCCCCCTTTTTTTTTTTCGTGGGCAGGCTCCAGGAATTGAACCTGGGTCTCCAGGCATGGCAGGTGAGCACCCTGCCACTGAGCCACTGTTGCCTACTCTAACTCTTGTTTTCTATCTACTCTACTGGTGATGCACTGAGGCACCTGATTTCCTAAATGATCTCTAGTGCACCTTACCACCAAATTAGTTATGAATGCTGCATATTTATATGTCTACAAATTTTGCTCAAATAATTTTCTCTGGAAAACATAATGCTAATAAGGTCAAATTAGCCTAAGCTAATAATTCCAGCATTCATTTAGAAATTATTTGTCCATTTTCAAATGGATTTCAAATTTAAAAGGCAATGTACTATTATTTTCCTGATGTGGACATGAGTATTACATTTCTGCTTGTGGACTTTACATATAGCAAACCATCTTTGTGCACCAAAATGCTAACTTGTGATCATATTCATATAGGATGCTATACTCTTTACATCAAGCATCCACAATTTTTCATTTTTCATAATACTCTCTTGACCAGGAGAATGTGTTGAAGGTAGGCATTTTGGTAGGAAAGCACCAAAGCAGAACTTGCAGTAAGGATCTGGCGAAACTTGTCAATATGAGTAAAGGTCATGGCAAAATCCATGGACTTGAAGATGTACTCGTCATTTCCAGTCTGAATGCCTTCTTCCATAAAGCTGACTGTATCAGAATGACTGGTTAACCTGAACTAGTTAGAAGGAGTTGGTATTACACAAATACTTTGACTGCTACTTTCTTGGAACTACTTCTACTTGCTACCACTTGATTCAAAGTTTTTATTCTGTTTCATTTGCAATACTTAAGGTCTTCCCTTCCTTTAAATGTTTATTACTTCCTTCTTTTATTATTTCTAGATTTCTTTTACCTCCAGTTGCTGTCAAAATAATCTGATAAATACGGAAAGTGGTTTCAGTCTCTTTTGAAATATTCCCCATCTGTCTCTTCAAGTAAAGAACAATTAAATTCATCGAACTTGTCTCAGTAATTCCTATATGCAAAACACTTTTAGTCACTAAGGGGACACAAAGTTGAATAAGACATTCCTTACAAATAATGCATGTATGCAGACCCATGCACAAACAATGGTAATTAAAAGCAGAATACGGTAAGAAATTTAAATGTATGTACAAATAAAATGCTATAAATACACAAGAGAGTAAGATTAAATCTGAGTAGAGTGAAGACAGAAACAGGAGAAATATTTATGGGAAGTCTGACATTGACATGGACAGCGGAAGATAAGCAAGATTTCAATAACATATCTCATTGGGGAAGCAGAAAAAAAAAGCACTTTAGATGGAGGGTACAAAGAACAGAATATGTGAGGGACAGCAGCTGTAGTGGTAAATATGGATAAATGGTAGAAAACGGTCCACCAGGGCTAGCAATATATGCCCCTCTGGTCCTCATGGAATTCCACCCGGGAGTTGCCCCAGTGTATCTTAAACAGTATCCAGTCCCCCCAGAAGCCCAGGTAGAAATTCAGGCACACATCGACTGCTTACCTGTTCATGGTATACTATGGGAATATCAGTCCCCACAGAACACTCCTCTGCTACTAGTACAAAAACCCAGCACCAATGATTACCACCCTGTTCAAGGCTTGCAGGCCATCAACAAAGTGACTGTTACCTTACACCCCATAGTGCCAAACCCATATTTTCTCTTGAGCTTAATTTCTGCAACAGCATTGTATTTCTCCTGCCTTGACTTGAAAGACACTTTCTTCTGTGTTCATCTATCACCAGTCAGCCAATCCATTTTTGCCTTTAAAGGGGAACATCTACATGCTAGAAGAAAGCAACAATTCATTTGGAAGCACCTGCCTCTAGGGTTCAATAATTCTTTACTATATTTAGCCAAAACCTAGGGCAGGACTTGCAAGAAATCATGACAGAAAGTACAATAGCATTTTGCTCCAATATGTGGATGATTTACTCTTAGCCAGCACCGCCTTATAAGACTCTCTAGAAGGTACAAAGGCACTCCTGGCCCACCTGAATCAAGAAGGCTACAAGGTCTCTAGAAAAAGGTCCAAATTTGCAAAAAAAAACAAAAACAAAATTCCTCAGATTTCATATGGCCCAAGGTACCCGGCAGCTCGGAGTTAAAAGAAAACAAGCTGTCTGTCAAATACCTACACCCACATTTCAATGACAAGTCCATGAGTTCCTGCGGGTCTCAGGATTCTGCAGCATCTGGACCTCTAACTTCACCACAGTTGCTAAACCCCTGTATAGGACTACAAAGGAGGTGAAAATTCACCCTTGCCTTGGGGAGCTGAACGACAGACAGCCTTTGAAATGCTAAAGAAGGAACTCATCCAAGCCCCAGCCTTGGGTCTCCCAGACATTGAAAACCTTTCAACCTGTACATTCATGAATGGCAGGGAATAGCCACAGGGGTTTTCAAACAAAACTAGGTTCTTAGGATCACCCGGTAGCTTACTTGTCCAGGCAGTTAGACTCAGTGGCCAAAGGATGGCCTCCCTGTCTTCAGGCCATAGCCACTGCTGGTCATCCTAACCCACGATGCTGAAAAGTTAACCTTCAGCCAACAACTGACCCTTCGCATCCCACACTAAATCAAGGCAGTTCTCCAACAAAAGGGACATCATTGGCTCTCCACTTCCTGGCTGCTGAAGTATCAGGCCCTCTTATGTGACAACCCGAACACTCAAGTGGAGGCCGTACACAACCTAAACCCAGCTACCCTCCTACCGACGGGAGAAGGCCTGCCGGAGTATGAATGTGTAAAAACCTTGGAAAAAGTGTTCTCCAGCAGACCAGACCTAAAGATCCAGCCATTAACTTGCCCTGATACAGAATACTACATGGACAGCAGCAGCTTTGTTCACAATGGAATGAGAGAAGTGGGATATGCAGTAGTAACCCTAAACTCAATCGTAGAATCTGGGACCCTCCTGGTAGGCACCTCAGCTCAAAAAGCCGAACTCATCGCAGTCACCAGAGTCCTGCTGTTAGGATCAAATTCCATCATCAACATCTACACTGACTGGAGGTATGCTTTCAACATTGCTCAGGTGCACAAGGCTCTACAAAGAAAGAGGACTGATCAATGCTGGTGGAAAGGAAATAAAGCATGGCCCAGAGATTCTGGCCTCCTGGAAGCAGTATGGGCCCCCACAGAGGTTGCCCTAATCCACTGTCCTGGGCATCAGTCAGGAAACACAACAGTAGTCTGAGAGAAACCACCTGGCAAATAAAGAAGCAAAACAGCAGCCTTAAGAGGAACCCACTCCTCCGTAATAGCAGCACTTCTGCAGGAACCTAGAAGTGGCCTACGCCAAAATATTCTGAGGCTGAACGTACCTGGCTGAGCCATGAAGGTGGTGCCTTCCTACTGAATGGATGGTGGAGATTCATGGATGGTTGGTTAGCAATCTCAGAGGCACTTAGCCCAGTGGTGGTCTCTCAAGCTCATGAAAATAGTCATTATGATAAAACAGCCCTGGAACAGTTTCTTCAACAGTGCTTTTACACTCTTCGGCTGCATTAACTCGCCCAAGCAGTTTGTGCTAAATGTGTAATTTGTCCCTGAAACAACCCCTGACAAGGGCCGAAACCCACCCCCCCAGGCATTCAAGTCGTGGGACAAATGCCATTTGACAACATCCGGGTAGGCTTCACAGAGCTTCCTCAGGCAAGGGGACACCACTAATTATTAGGTGGAGTCTGTGCCTTCTCAAGATGGGTGGAAGCCATTCTAACTCACTCAGAAAAAGCCCAGGAAGTAATTCAATTCTTGTGCAATGAAATCATTCTGCAGTACAGTCTGCCGAGCTCCCTGGGCTCTGACAACGGACTGGTGTTTGTGTCCCAAATCATATGAAATCTCAACAAAACCCTCTTCACTGTATGAAGTGGAATCTCCACACAGCATATAGGCCTCAGAGTTCAGGAAAAGTGGAGCGAATGAACTGCACCCTGAAATCACATCTGAAAAAACTCTATTAGGAAACCAATCTAAAATGGATTGATATTCTCCCTATAACCTTGTTAAGAGTAAGATACAGTCCCACAAAACAAGCCAGATTTTCCCCTTTTGAAGTTTTGTGCTGATGGCCTCCAACACTGATAAAAGAACTCCAAGGAAATATTACACTATTTGGGGAATTAATCTTAAGAAAGTAGCTCCAGGGCTAAGCTCTACCCTGTCTCAGCTGCACACCTGGATAAATGAAAGATTCCCACTACAATTAAGACCCCCTGTGCACTCCTTTACCGCAGGATCATTAATCTGGGTAAAAGGTTGGAAAAATCAGGCATTAACACCCACCTGGTTAGGGCCCTATATAGTCCTCCTTTCCACCCCCATAGCTGTCAAGGTTGCCAAGATCATCCCCTGGATCCACCACTGCCTGTTGAAACCTGGAAATGGCTCAACCCCATCTTGGAAGTGCCAGATTAACCCAAAAAACCTGCTACGTCTGACCCTGCATAAAGAACCCACCTGCCCTGACCCAGCCGCTCTGGAGTTGGCTGGTCCACATATGGCTGAAGCCTGAGGAAATCTGACTCTGAGCCTTGCTTCAGTCACCCCAGAGCTGAGTGATCCACACACAGCTGAAGATTGAGGAATCGCCGCATGGGCACTCAGACCTGCTGGACCCGTGGCCTGACTGTCCTTATCCTCATCTCTGTGTTTGTTTTTCATGTGGCTGTATTAGCTCTCCTAGAAGTAGGCTGCCAATAGTTCTTTCCAAAAACCAACTTTACTGTAATTTGGTGGCATTCCTATATAAGTTGCAGAATGCTAGTTTTGTCCCTAAGCTTTCTTGCCTTTCCCCTTTGTCCCTTCAGGGTCACCACCACATACTCCTGCCACAAGTGCATCTGCGTTACCCAGACCGAAGGCACAGTCGCTTCCACCCTGGTATTCCACACCCAGTCCACTTGCCAAGGTAACCCCAACGGTTTCTGTACTTGCAATCAGACCACATACTCAGTCTGTGACCCTGGGGAAGACCATCACTACATCTGTCATGATCCTAACAAGCCCAAACATGAGACTGTCATAGAATTAAAATTCTGAGGAGGTGAAAAGGAAATAGTAGTAAGCAGAGCCACTGCTCCAAAAAGCCAACAAGCAGTGTCTCTACTGCTTAATACTTCTCATGCTTGCCCTGTTGTAAGCTTGGCCAAAAACTGTGTGTTATTACAACTATGGGACCCCCGAGGTACCCTCCTGCAAGAAAAACCAAGCACCCCCAGTTGCAAGACAGGGCATTGCAATCTTGCCAATTTTACCACTTTAAATATTCATGATACCCAATGGGACAAAGAAGTCCCGGTGTTCACCAGAGGAAAAAAGAAATACCCTTCCCAAATCATTGTTGGTCCCACCCTTTATATAAAAAGAACCACGAACTCATACCATAGAGAAAACTTCCAGGTATTCCATTCTTTCTATACGGAATACAAGAACAATCCCCAGCCATTCCTGTAAGCACTCAAAATCTGCTCTTTCAACTAGCAGAACAGTTGGCCTCTTCCCTAAATATTTCCTCCTGTTATGTCTGTGGAGGGACCAATAACCATGGGAAGCAAGGGAACTAATGCCAGCAGAAGGAGTAAGTGTACCCACCGCCCGGCCCAGACCTAGCAGATGGGACCTGACAACTTCCATAAATGGAAAAAACTGCATAGCTAGATGGGGAAACTTCTTGTTTCCAGTTGGGAACCTCAACTGTCTGGGGCAACAATATTATAATCATAGTAAAAATGCTACATTATGGTGGGGAGTAAATGAAAATCACACAGCTCCTGACCCATCACCATTAGCCTCTTTCCCTTCCCTAAAAGGTTTCTGGAGAGATATTTCAGCCCCAGGCATTTGGAAAGCCCCCAGTGGGTTGTGCCAGGACAACCTATTCTGAATTACATGCAGGGTAGGCAGGAGCCTGCATGTTAGGAACTATTCACCCTTCCTTCTTCCTGATCCCTCAAAAGCAAAGGGAACTACTGGGATACCCAGTCTATGAATCAGAAAATAACTGGGGCCAAAAGAGAGGCATACAAATAGGGAACTGGAAGGACAATGAGTGGCCTCCTGAGCACATCAGCCAGTATTACAGTCTGGCAACATGAGCAGAAAATGGGTCATGGGGATATCGGACCCCAATTTACATGTTAAACCACATCATTCGACTCCAGGGTGTAGTAGAGCTAATCACACATGCAACTCACCATGCTTTAAATCTGTTGGCGCAGCAACAAACCAAATTTAGAACAGCCATCTATCAAAACCAATTGGCTCCTGACTACCCGTTAGCAAAGGAAGGAGGAGTATGTGGAAAATTCAACCTTTCCAACTGTTGCCTGCAGTTAGATGACCAAGGAAAGGTAATAGAGGAAATCACCAATCACATGAAAACCCTAACCCACATCCCAGTTCAGACCTGGGATGGCTGGGACCCCAAGAACCTGTTCAGGGGGTGTTTCTCAACCTTTGGAACATTTGAAACTCTAATTGGAAGTGTTTTAATGATGCTTAGTATATGTCTTATCCTCTCCCCTCCTCTCTCATTTACTAAAAAAGTGTAAGTCAAAGTTTGGGAGACTTAGTAAACAGAAAATCTGCCTTCCACCTACTTCATCTCAGAGTCCTCCACCCCTCAAACTGTCATAAATATGAATTAATCCCCACAAGCAAAAACAGTGCTACATCTATGAAATAAAGTGTGATGAACAAATAGCATCAAAAGGGGGGAATGAGGTAGTTCATAAGAGTGACCCCAGTATTATTGCTGTATTCCCTTACTAAAATGACTTTATGAATGTGTGTTCTCTCAAGAATTTAAGATTAGAGAATGTAAAAACATGCTTTCTGAAAGAGGTAGTGAAACTAAATGTCTGCTGTGTCTGCTGAGGCATGCTCAAGCCCGTCTGCATGGCAAGACAAAGTGTCTACATTCCAGATAAGAGAAATCAGCTAAGAGCCAGAGCTTACAGCACTGCCCCTGCCTGTTCCCATGGTAACTCCTGCCCTGCAAGCTCTGCTTCTGTACTTTCTGCTTGCTAGTCTATATAATCTGGAGACCAAGGATATCCAGGGCTCAGACTTTGGACAGAAGTCCTCTGAGCCCCACAACAATAAAAAGCGTGTCCACTTCTGAAAGGCTCCGGTGCCTTCTTGTGTGGTGTTCAGAGTTATTCCCTACCTCATATGCAGAATCAAGAAGAGAGTGGAGTGAACTGAAGTATTTTTTTAACGTCTTTTCTTTGTTTTACTTTAGTGGCACCCTTGGGGATAACTTAGAGGGTTTGAGTTAGAAGCTGGGAGATTGTTTTGGTTAATATTGCAGTATTGAGGAGAGAGGTAACAAGAGCTTGAATAAGGGCAGTGCCAGGAGGGATGGTCAGTTTATGGGCTATTGTGGGGAACAACCAACAGTATTTGGCAACTGCCTGAATGTGATAAATTAGGAGAAGGTAGAATCAAAACATAAAATCTATTTCATTGTTGATTAAATAGGAAGATGGTGCTACCAGTAAGAGAGACCAAGAAATCAAGAAAAGGGAGGAAATCTGTCACTTACTATGGCATAATTATGTCCTGTCTTCCATTTGTCTTAGAGAAACTAATAACTTTGAACCTTTAGCTGCCTTGTTTTTAGGAAAGTTATATAGTTTGGCAATGACTTTGTCTGATTCTGTTTTGATTTCTACGTATCCCTGCTTTTGTTCATTCATCCATTATTATTGAGAGTCTATTAAACAATAAGCTTTGTATTTGATGCTATTCATTAACTCACTCAGCAAACATTTGTTACCACTAGCTCCACTCTAGTCAGTGGGGCAGACATGAGTAAGACAAGATTCTCTTAAAAGAGTTTAGAGAATTTCCTGTTTCTTTTTTTCGTATTTTTAAATTTTATTTATTTTTTATTAGAGATTTATAGGTTTACAGAAAAATAATGGAGAAAGTACAGCGTTCCCCTATACCTCTCCCCTCACCCCACACACAGTTTTCCCTTTTATTAACACTTTGCACTAGTGCTAACCAAGAACGTTGAGCAATAACTGCATGAAATGGGAGGCCTTAAGTCATAAACAAAGAAAAGTTCATGTAAAAAGTAAAAGAAAAGTAACATATAGATACACATCAATTAACATCAACCAAATCACATTTGCCTCAAAAATAAACATTGATTTTTCAAAAGACCATAAACTTAGGATGCCTGTGAATTTTGAAACCTGCCTGGTTTTATTGACTATATCTCAATGGCCAGTTAGTTTAATGTTAAATGAAATTAGTTTCAACAGGATCTTGTTCAGGAAAGTTAGCTTAAGGCTTTCATTTTTAAAAATTCCTTCTGAAGGCCCTCTGCTGTCCTGGCCCTTGATCTGTCAAGAGTGTTTAATATTTCTCACTGGAGGGAAGTCGATGCTCAGGGTTGAAGGACCAGTAAATGGTGGGTTTTGCAAACAGAATCAAGTTCTAAAGCAGTTCTGATTTCTTTCTCTAAAAGAGAAAAGCAGAAACTAGGTTAATTAGATTTCTTACATGAACAATTCTCACATTTTTTCCCTCCAAAAAGTTTTTATTGCCCACCATAATTCCATAAAGGGAACTGCTTCTCATCTAATAATCTGCTCACACTCTTAGAGTTAGGAGAGTATGTCAGTGTTTTCCCAACATTGTAACCCTGGCATAGAATAGGTCCTTAATAAGTATTTTTGAATGAATAAATCCAGCATTTATATAATGCCAAATAAACAAAATGGGTATCTGAAAATACTCCCTCAATATAGAAAACTTAAAGTGCCATGGAAATACCTTCATGCATTGGCTTGTTTATTAAATAGGATGCATGCACCTTGCTCTAGGAAGCACAACTCTAATATGCAAAGTTCACTACCTCTTCAGTTTTGTTCTTTCAAAAATTCTAGGATTTAGGTAATCCTGGATCACTTGATTAGATAATTCAAATGAACTTAAAGAGGTTCTTTAATGATTTTCCTCAAAACATTTCATTTAACTGGTTGGATATAACATTCAGCAACAATCAATCACGTGGATCACATTAGAGTCCTGGGTTCTTCTTTTTAAAGCTCTCAAGTCACATGAGGTGCTGGGAAACACATTCTCAATTACTTTCTTATTTTTATGTTATCAGGTATGACATTGTCTTCCATGACCTTTTTTACCTATGCTAATCGAGGAAGTACTACATTTCCCATCCTTTCTGCCCCTTCTTGAGATCATGGAGAATTTTTGTTATTATTATTGTTATGATTACAGGCTGTCTGCTTATCTCCAATACCTTCTTCATGACAAATCTTCATGAGACCAAAGCATCTTCAAGTGTGATCTTGGACTTAATAAAATCTAGCAAACTCACAAAGGAATAGAGTTGAAAAGAGTTTAGAAGTAACTCAATCCAACTCATTCAACATACAGATGGGGGAACTGAGGTCTATAGGGATGAAGTGAACTGCCATAAGTATGGTAACAATCATAGGGACAACGTCCTGGTGGGGAAATATAGTCTCCTGGCTTTCACATCAAATCTATTTTTATGATTTGGCTTTTGTATATTCATTGATATAACCATTTGTATGTTAACATTCAACCTGTTTCTCTTTGGAATCTGACTTCCTAGGAAGTCTGTGTTCACTAGCTTTCAAATGCCTCAGCTCTAAGTCCAGATTGTGGTGAACCTTCCAAGCTATCTGGGAAGCATGCCATTCCTGCTGTCCAATTCCCCTTGAACTCAAAAGCACTTTCCATTTTTATTTTTCTGTAGCCCTCTATCTTCTCTACACCATTAACAAGAAGAGCCTTAACAATAAATATAGGCACTTGTCATTCACATTGAATCATAATTTTGGAAATAATGAAGTAACTTTTATTTTTCTCTACATGAGATCATTCATTTTTTCATCTATTTTGGCATTTGATACAGAGTCATCAAAATGAACCTATATCAACTCCAATGTTACTGATTTAAGTTCTCAAAACTTTCCCTAGTCACTAGTGTTTTATTTTAAAGAAAATATCTGCTACAGAGGAAAATGCAATTATCCAAGTCTTTCCCAGAATAACTATTCTCATGAAGTTCTAATTCTTCTGAAGCAGTATATTATTATAAAAATATGATGGAGCATTTATAGGAGATATTATCCTTTTTTTTTTAGGTGCATGGTCCAGGAATCGAACCCAGGTCTACCACTGAACCATCCGTGCACCCAGGAGATATTATTTTTATCTAACTCCAATTTATCTTCTGGTTCAAAAAGCTTTGCCCCATTTACAATTCAGATTTAAGTCTTTTTGGCTTTCACAATAACAATTTCTTACAGCTTTTTAATAGACAAACAAGCAATTCTGATATACTTTTATATTAGTGTGGTTATGTCTGCAGTTTGATCTTAGCAAATAAATTGCTAACCAAAATCAAATTGCACAGATTAAAACTCAAATTTACAAACATTAAAAACTAAAACCTTTTCAGAGTTCCTTAAAATTCTTAATAAATCAGGTAGCAAATCAAAATGCTGTTTTAGTGTCCTAAATTTCAAATTAATTACAGCAAATATATCGTGCATTGGCCATGAAAGTATTAAATCATAGCTAAATTAACAAAAGGGTTAACCTGAAGTATTTCACAGAAATGCCCTTTCTATAACAACTGTAGTTTATGAGCAGAATACAAATGGAAAAAACCCATCAGTTTTCTTTACTATTCCTCTGTAAGTACTAGCAAAGTGACTTCCTTTTTGTACTGACCTTATTTAGGACAATCAAAGTGTAGCATGATTATCTGACACTAAGCTTTAAGACCACACAGTCCAACTGATTTGGATCACAGAGATTTCCTTTTTTCTTCTTCCTTCTCTCTTTCTGCCTCTCCTTATTCTCTGCCTTTTCTACCTCCTCCTCTCTTCCTTCTTCTCTACCTCTTCTCTATTCCCCTCCCCTACTTCTCCTTCTTCTTTGGAGGCTCAGAAGGTCAAAGATGGTTAAACCAAAGGAACAAAACCAACTCAGCCATCCTTGGGTGACAAACCACCAATGGATTTATATTGGGACACTTGGGAGAGGAAGCCCAAGCAGGTGATACATTCACTAAGAAACAAGGAGGAGGTATAAGAATTACTATTACAGAATGAATCTCAGTCATTGGGCATTTTCTATTGGTTAAAAATTGTTGGTGGTAATTACATGACTCCTGATTTTACCAAAAGAAAATAAGCTGTATCATATTTTCTGTATTTGACTTTTTCCTCACTAGCCATTTCAAAATATGAATATAGCATCTAACAGAAACACCAAGTCAGTATCACAATGGGATTTGACAAATTAAAAAAATAACTAGTAGCTTTTTTCCATCCTCTTGTATTTGTGACTATAGTGGTGAAAGATGTACAGTGTACATCAGTCTTCACTGAGATTTTCTGACCATTTCCATCAGAAACTTATTCTTGTTATATCCCCAACCATACCCCATGGAGTCACATCATGTTAGTTCATGGCAGATATCTACTCTAGGAATCCTAACATTATACCTTATTCAGAATATCTTTGATTTTGTCCCTTACATAGTATTTTTACCCTTAGATTCCATCCTAGAGTTAAGACTTAACATTAGGCAAATTTTGGAAGTAATAAAAGTTTGTTGGGACTCTTCAATCTTCCCTTATCAGTCCCCCTCCATTTCCTGCATAGCGATCCCTTTCTCTCTTTTCAGCTCTATCTACAAGTTGCTGTGTTCCTTTGTTGATCACCTTTCTTAAGATGTTAACTGGATAACATCTATGGGATAAATGGAAAAAAGTGTAGGATGCATTCCTTTAAGTCTCACATAGTCTTCAAGTTTAGTAAGGGCTCCTGAAGTCCGAAATCTTTAAAGACTCAAAGGAAGGCAGTTTTCCAAGTGAAATGATAGGCCCTGAAGTTTATGTTTTAAAAGGCTTCTTAAGTAACTGAGCTACTCTGTCTGTAAGGAACCGTCCTTCTAAATACTCAAGCATTTTCAATCTGTATTACACAGAGGCACAGTGATTTTCTCTCTTCCATTTTTATGCAATGTTGTCTGTATCTAATATATAATGTATAAATGTTTGTTTATACATATCCATATATAGTATATGCTTTGAATGATATGGTATGGGAATTACTAGCAGCCAGAGGGAAATACAAGCCTTCCTTTGGATTTGTCATCCTGATACAGAATATTTCCATTATTTGTTCAACAAATTCTGTGTACTCATATCCAAATTTTTTCTTTTGTCAGAGTAAAATCCTTTCATTGTCAGAGTAAAAATTGCACTTTGATGAAATGAAGGTAATTTCAAAGTAATAGAACTTAATATAATTACTGGTCATCACATCATCACTGTTTTAAAATATATTACAATTATTAATTTACTTGTAGCTGTTAAAATCCTTCCTTGTCTTTGGAGATACCCTAAATGTCTTTAGTAGAGATTATTAGGTATGCCTAGCAGGAATTTAACATGAAAAATATATATATCTGGTAGATATATCAAATTAATATTATTTGAATATTCAGTTCCATTTTCCAAAAACTAATAAGACATAAAAAATCAAATATCTTGACAAATACAGATACATTTTCATTATAATTTCATCACACATTGCCTTTTTCATATCTGGGTGGTTAACAATAAGTAAAACTTTAAAAACCTGTTATTAACTCAGTGATGAGTAAATGATGACAAAGTAAGAAAGAAATGTTACCAAAGTTAAAATCATGCCTCATTTAATTGTCTAGCTTTCTTTCCCATGGACCTTGATCCAGTTTTCTCCACTTTCAGAAGCTTTGACAAATTAACCATTTGCTCAGATAAGATGCTTAAGTATATGGTATGGAAATTGTGAGTAGCCAGAAAGAAATAAAGACCTTCCTTTAAATTTGACTTCCTGGTCCAATTCAAAATACATGATTTAAGCATCCAGTTTAGCACAGCAAGAATTCATTAGTCTCCCAGAGGGCACATGACCTGAAGGCAAACTTTCTTCTTGGCATTTTGACTTATTAATGGCAGTGCTTTCCTACACTGTGGAATTCCCCAAATGTAGTTTGTGAGTGTGGATTCTATAGACTCTACATAAGAAGACTTTCAAATTCTGTTAAAGTTTATAATCTCCAAGAAGGCTTTAAAAATATTTCCTCCCACACCTAGCACCATATTTATTATTTTAGATGGTACAGAAAGATAGATGACACCCTATTTCTGTTTATTAAGTTACAAATTTACAGTTCTAAGGTCATGAAAATGTCCCAATCAAGGCATCATCAAGGATGATTCCTTGACTCTGAAGAAGGGCCACTGACATCTGGGACAACTCTGTCAGCTGGGGAGGCATGTGGTTGGCATCTGCTGGTCCTTGCTTCTGGCTCATTGCTTTCAGCTTCTGATTCCAGGGTCTTCTCTTAGATTCTCAGGGACAAACTCTCACTTTCTTCTCTTAGCTTAGCATCTCTCAGAGCATCTTCTTTTCCAAGCATCTGTGCTTTCTGCAAAATGTCTCCCTCTTAAAGGACCCCACTTAGCTGATTAAGACCCACCTTGAATGGGCAGAGTTACATCTCCAAGGAAACAACCTAATTAAAAGGTCCCACCCAATAATAGATATGCCCCTACAAGATTGGATTTAGAAACATGATTTTTCTGGGGACCACAGGAGTTTCAAACCAGCACACACCCTGTCAAAGAAATTGGCTTAGGCTGAATTAAAGCAACCGTAGATGCTTTGCCCCCAATGTGCGCGCGCACACACACACACACACACACATTCACCTCCAGCCCTCCAATGTTCCAAAGCAGAAGGAGTTAAACACCTGGGTGATGGAAATCTATATTCAAGTAATGCTACCTAGGTAATACATTCTAGGGCAGAGTTTGGTAACAATGGTTCCACTCTACGAAGACTTTCAAAGGCTGTGATGAAATACAGTGGGCTTTTCATAAAGCCTATGATTTAAAATAATGTTGTGCTTTGTTCTCAAATTTTGTCCTTTTACTTCTTTTGGTATAAAATGTACTTTTCACTCTGTTATGTGAAAAGATGAACAGAGAAAATGTAGTATTTGCTTTTATGTTGTGACTTGAAAAAGAAAAGAAAAGAAAAATTGGCAACCTAACATCGGTTTTCAAATTTGCTTTGGGAATGCTACTAGATGATAAACTGCAAGAGTATGAACTGCTGCCCAGGGCGGAACACACTCATTCCCTTCATTCTCACTGAATTAAAAGGAATTCTCATTCTGGTTTTATAAACTATTCCATAAAAAAATTTAGGTTTATGTCATTTCTCTGGACATTCAGAGATGACCCTCTTATGCGAAAAGCAAACAAGCAAAAACTAAGAAAGAAACAGAAATTTTCAAGAGAAAACGTAAACTATAAGATAATGTTTATTTTATAAACTGGAATGTAATATACTAGAGATGGAACAGCTTTTAAAAAGGGAATTTATGTTACAAGCTTACAGTTTTAAGACCATTAAAAAATGTCCAAACTCATTCAGAGAAAGATACCTTGACTCTAAAAAGGCTGATGTCTATCACATGGGAAGGCATGGAGCAGGCATCTGCTGGGGTCTTTGACTTCTGGTTTCAAACATCTTCCCCAGGGGTATTTTCTTTCTGCATCTCCAAATGTAAGGTCTCCTGTCAGCTCCATTGGCTCTGTCCACTCTGAGCTTTCTCCAAATGTTTCCCCTTTTAAAGGATTCCAGTAAACTAATAATCCCATCTTGAATGGGTACAGTAACATCTCCATCTAATCAAAAGGTCACACTCACAACTAAATGTCACATCTCCATAGAAGTAATCTAATCAAAAAGTCATACCCACAACTGAATGTGTCACATCTCCATGGAAACAATCCAATCAAAGTTTACCACTCTAAACAATAGGTCTAGCTTCACAAAATTGAATCAGGTTTAAAACATGGCTTTTCTGGGGTACAAAATAGTTTCAAACTGGCACATACAGTTATATCTTATTTTATGGAGTACATATACTACTGATTTGTTGCCAACATATCAGATTCCTTCACATCTACTCCCGTATTCATTATAAAATTAGTATTGTGATTTTCCTCCTACATAAATCAACAAAGCACAACATTATTTTAAATCATAGGCTTTATGAAAAGCCCACTGTATTTCATCACAGCCTTTGAAAGTCTTCGTAGAGTGGAACCATTGTTGCCAAACTCTGCCCTAGAATGTATTACCTAGGCAGCATTACTTGAATATAGATTCCCATCACCCAGATGTTTACACTCCTTCTGCTTTGGAACATTGGATGGCTGGAGGTGAATGTGTGTGTGTGTGTGTGTGTGTGTGCGCGCACACACACATTGGGGGCAACGCATCTACAGTTGCTTTAATTCAGCCTAAGCCAATTTCTTTGACAGGGTGTGTGCTGGTTTGAAACTCCTAAATATTTAGGTATTAGTTATCTAAATAGTGAGACTATTGCAAAATGTTTATTTTGATACCAATTTTGGAAAGGGACCAATAAAAAGTAAAAAATTAAAAAATGAACTTCTTCAAATCATAACAACCTAATGCACCAAAATATCCATTCCATTTCTGCAGGATTGCCAATAGAACAAAACACCTTGCAACTCTCCAATCATTTTGTTAACCTTAGAAATGAACGTCTAGATTTGTGTTAAAGAAAATAGACCTTGAAACATTGTGGGAGTAGCAATTCAAAATGCCACTGTAAATGACAAATAGGAATGCACAGTTTGGAGAACACGCACAATAACAAATGAATACAGCCAAGGATTGCATACTTGAAGAGAACCCTTTAAAAATGTATATAAACTCAGTCCTTTCATTTAGTCATTTTTTCATTGTACGTTTATTGAACTTAAACAGGACATAACTAAACCCTGGGGTCTCAATTAATCAGATTTTATTGCCTGCATATTCCCTTTTAGAAGAAAGTCTTGGTTGATTACAGTACAGACCCATAAGGGTACAAGAAATAAAAGGTAATTTTCTCCAAATCATTTCTGAGGCCATGAAAGAGTCAACCTAACCTTCCTTACATTGTCCAGCTCTGGTTGTACAATTGTGTGGTTAAACAATCATCTTTCAATGGCTGCATTCTTTCAAACTGGGCAATGCGTGGGGAGAGGGAGACCCAATGATCCTAAAGCCCCTTCTAGAGCTGGCATCAACCAACATGACAACCATTCCCTGAATCCTCCTGATTTGCACTGTAGTGGGATCTGTCAAAATGACAAAAGCAGTAAAGCTAAGACCTCTCTTAGTTTGAGATAGTTTCGATTTTCCTGAGGGGACAAGACTCAGATACCTGAAAAGTTTAGAAAACAGTTGACTCAAGTGTGGAATTAAGTGCCTGCCAAACTGTATCCAGAATGCAATAGAAATTTCAGTGAGTGTGTGCCTGAGAGTGATAGCTTTCTATATGTTTTTGTGTGTGTATGTAAATATGCATTTTTCCTTTAAAAATATACATCTTGACTATATTTTTGCCAGTTATAAAAGTAAAATAAACTCATTGAGAAAAATTAAAATATACAGATATATAAAAATCATCTCTTTTAATCTCACCACATGAAGATGATCATTGTTCATTTGAGGGTTATTCTTTTTATTCTTTGCATGTATGCATTTTCAGTATAGCTGGGACAATTCCACTTTTATATCCTTTGCTTATCATTTTATTAAAAACTGTTTCTAAGTGTAATTTTAATTGCATAATATTTCATAATCATTCATATATTCCTGGGCTCTGTGTGTATGTGTGTTGAAAAAAATGTATTTACTTAATTATTTACTAATAAATATTTTACCTCATCTTTTTCCATAGGATAGGTTCCCAGAAGTTAGAGAAAAAAGATTTAACAGTTTCAAAGCAGTTAGTACATACTGCCAGTCAAATTGTTTTTCAGTTATATTACAGTAATTTATAGTAATCTCAGTCATGCATCAGATTTCTAAGTGTTTAAATATTCTCTGTTTCATTGGATAAAAATGTTACATGTTTAATTTGCATTTCTTTACCTATTAGTAAGAATGATGGCTTTTTTCATATTTCACAGTCTTTATAATTCCTTGTATTAAATTCTTATTTGTAGTAAATTTGAATTGTTGCTCTATAATCTATTTAATTGATTTTTCTATTCTTGTACCAGTACCATAATGGAGAAGATACAAATAGACACAAATACAAGTAAAAAATATAACAGTTACTATTGCTATTAATGAATATACCTGAATATAAATAAGGTTCATTGACTCAGCTGATCCATGCTTTTTGAACCTTGATCTTTGCCTATCTCCTTCCTCCTGCCTGGAAAGGCAAGCACATGTTAAGGATTGTTGGACCAAAAGGGAAGAAGTTACTTGAGCTGTAAAGGCATTGAGCTCTAAATGCCTGGTCTCATTCGATGGGCACATTTGGATTTCTTGTTATACAAGCAAAATAAACTTTTTTTGCTCTTTGTCTAAGTCACCATTTTTTTCATTATTATTATTATTTTTTAAATTTCATTATTATTTTATTAATTGCTAAAAGTAATTTCTAACTGATAATTCCCTCTGCACGGTAGTGAATTTAGCATGTTTCTAGTGGTCTTTCTTCTTTTCTTTCCCCCATTTTCCATTGTTGTTCATTTAACATTAGATCATAGAGAGCCAAACATGATTATTAAGAATTTAACTCTCTTCAATTTTGGCATTGATTTGTGCATTCAATTTTGTATCAGTATTCAATAAAATTTTAGACATATCTCTTCTTTCCAATGTTAACTTATTAATATGAATCCATCTTTCAGTAGGATGGTACAAGCTTAAGAAAAGTTTTTTTTTTAATTACACAGGAAACATTTGAATGCATTATCACTGTAAAAAGAAGAGGGAAGCATATAGAGAAAAATTTGTACTCAATTCACCTTCATCTTCTCCAACCATGACCACTTCCCTCCCTGAAATAAGCTCCTTTGTTAGCACATTGGTGTAGATTGCCCCTATGCATTTTGTGTGGATGTGCATTCATGTATAGGTCAATATAGTTCCATATACAGATAAATTTCATGCATATAGTTTGTATGTATATTTAAATGTATACAAGATTTATATTCATGGAATCATCCTACAGTAATGAACTGCTTTATTTTCCTAGGCTGCTCAAGCAAATACAATGGAATGGTTTGGCTTAAACAGTGGGGATTTATTTGTTCACAGTTTTGAGGCTTGGAAAATGTCCAAATTAAGACATTATGAAGGCAATGTTTTCTTTCCGAACATGTGGCGTTCTGGGGGTGGCTGCTGGTGAGCCTCGGTTCCTCTGTCACATGGCAGTGTCTCCTGGTCTCCTTTTTTTCTTCTGCGTTCTGTTTCAGATTCTTGCTTACTGAAGCTTTCTCTCTCGCACTCATGTCTGAATTCATTCTGATCATAAACGTTTCCAGTAATAGGATTAATACCCATTCTGATTGGGCTGGGCCACACATACCTTAGCTAAAGTTACCTCATCAAAGAGTCCTACTTAAAATGGGTTCACACCCATAGAAATGGATTAAGTTTAAGAACATATTTTTCTGGGGGTACTTACAACTTCAAACCACTACATGTACTTATTATTCTTTTTTCTTAATGATATATGTTGAAGAGCACTTGTGGGGGTAAGTCTTCTTGTGAATTTGTTAAGACTGTGTAGATAGCCTATTTTCTGAGTCCTAGCATTAGGAGTGAAATGCCTTTCAGTTCTGCTACCTCAAACATGAAAACTATCCAAAATGTCAATAAAATCCTTGATTTTGAAATGTCTTTTCCCCTTAAAGCTCTGTAAGAATTGTTCCACAGTGTTCAGGCATTTATCAGTGTTGACATATATGTGGTTAGCTTGATGATTTGTTATTTCTCAGTGAGCAGCTATATTTTTTCCTTAGCTTGACATTCCAAGCTTTTTTTCATTAATTTTGCTTAAAATACAATGGGCATTTTCCATTTGCATAATCAAATATTGTTTATAGCCCCAAAAGAGTTTCCTTCTTTTACCCTTTATTCTTTTTTCTTATTGGATTATTTTTCTATTAAATTGTTGTCTCTGGTTCCTTCAATGTAACTTTCTTATTTTTTTATTAGGTTTCTTTCTTTATCTCCTATATCTATCAACTTCCAGACTTATGAGCTCTTTGCCTGCATTAGACAGCTATTTTCCACAATAATGCTGCATAATAAACTACTCTAAAACTCCTTGACTTAAAATAACAAACATTCGTTCTTGCCATGACCCTTGCCTGGGTGTCAGCTTATGTAACATCAAACTGGGTACAACCTGCTCCACATGTCTTTCACCTTCTTTGGACCAGCAGGATAACCCGGGAAAGTTCTCATGGCAATGACAAAAGCATAAGAGGTCAAGCCTCACCTCACAATGACATTTCAAGCCTTTGCTTTATAACGTGTAAGATGACATTCTAGGGCGGGCCACGGTGGCTCAGCAGGCAGGAATGCTTGCCTGCGATGCCAGAGGACCCGGGTTCGATTCCCGGTGCCTGCCCATGTTAAAAAAAAAAAAAAAAAGATGACATTCTATCAGCCTAAATACTTGACATGGCCAAACTCCAAATCAACAGGTATGGAAGTGTATTCCCCCCATAAGGGGTGGGGAGGGGGGCATAGTGAATATTTGCTGTACAATAATCCAAACTATCACCTTGATCTTTTCCTTTGAATTCTTTGAGAGTTTGTCAGTTTTTGTACACCACTTATTTATTTTGTTTCCCAGCATTATAAAATCTGTTTCTTACCTCTACTCTTGCATATTTTAATTTACTGTTTCTTATATTTTCTCCATTTTTCTTATCCAGATTTTTTACATTCCAAGCCACATAGCATGGTTACTTTCTTCCGTCATCTCTTGTTTCACAGATGCCTTACTTTATTTTTCTACGGACAGTGGGTAGATAATTTCTACAAATTTCTTCTGGGTTCTGTAATAAATAATATTTAGAATCCCACTTTTCCACTGCATCTTCAGAATGGCTACCCACAGATTCCAGGCCAATTCTGGCATGGAGTATTCATCAGATACAGTTCTCCTGGCCTGCATAAGGATCTTCTCCTCCTGCCACTGCCTATAACAAAAGAAGTATGCTTGAATAATATTTTAAAGTACATTTTTATGTTACAGGAACATAGCTCATAGGGCTCCATTTGTGTCTTCTTTATTTCAGTTTTCACATTCTGAAATGCACATCATTATCTCTTACATATAGAATTAGGTTTAGTATTGATAAGGGCAAGTAAGGTTCTGTGAAGTGGGGGGTGGCTTCTAAAGTTTGGGGGTTGCCTCTTTGATATATGGGTATCTATGTGTAAAGATAAGAAACCTTTGTCTTTTAATCCTACTAAGCATTTGCTGACAATTAAGTACACATAAACCATTGTTTCTCTATTCAGCCCCATGCATGTTGTAGTAAAAATTCTTCCCACACTGTCAAATAGAAAATTAAAGGCTAACTATCCATTTTCATATCTCTACCCATCACATCCTACCTACATATGGACCACATTATCTCTCCCAGCTTTCCAAATACTATCCAGATATTAAATCCCAGCTTGTTTCAACTTCCTTGATCATTAGAGGTCTACAGTGATAACTACTCCTAATATTTATTGCCTTTATACCTCATTAGGAAACTTGTATCACCTTATATATTTTGGGAATAGCTGTTTCCTTCATTATTACATTTCTAATGTGCTTATGTCTCATCCCCTCAATTAGACTAACAACTTTTAGAGGGCTCATCCATTTTTGTTTCTTATAATACTGCCTGTTTTAGTTTGCTAATGCTGCCAGGATGCAACATACCAGAAATGGGCTGCCTTTATAAAGGGGATCTATCATGTTACCAGTTTACAATTCTAAGGTCATAAAAATGTCCTAACTAAGGCATCTGGAGAAAGATACCTTGACTCAAGAAAGGCCGATGGCATCTGGAACACCTCTGTCAGTTGGGAAGGCATATGGCAAGCATTTGCTGTTTCTTTAGCTTCTGGTTTCAAACAATATCTCCATGGATTTTTTTTTTTTTTTTTTGCTACATCTGCCAACGTCTCTGTCCATGTCAGCTTTGAGCTTTTTCCAAAATAGCTTCCTCTTAAAGGACTCCAATAAGCAGATGAAGACCCACCTTGAATGGACAGAGACATATCTCCATGGAAACCACCAAAGGTCCACCCACAGTGGGTCTGGATGAACTGGACCAGGACCAAAAGAACACGGCTTTTCTGGGGTACACAACAGCCTCAAACCAACACATTGCCTAACATAGCAATAAATACATATTAAGGGCTTAATAAAATTTTCTTAAATATCAGTTTGAAAAGTCTCTAAGCTTTGTTGAAGTTTCAGTCTATATAATTGGTGATATAATAGTATTTATGTCTTCCTGTGTAATAGAAATCCATATATTTCTTGTAAATTGCAAAAGTTAGCTGCTAATTTCTAAAGTTTAAACCAGAAAAAAGTAATACATATTTCCCCTTTTGCCTAAAAGCATATATTATTAGTTTCAAGTGGGATTTTCTCATTGTTCTTTAATTTATTAAGAGAGGAAACTTAGGTTAACTGTATTTTCTTTTTAATTTCATATTCAAGGTCATTCACCATCTAAAGATAAATCAAGAAAATCACTATTAGTGAAGTGATTGAAAAACTTTTGTTATGTAGTACAGATACATTAAGGAAATGGTTCAAATAAAGATAAACAGAGGAAAGGAATTAAAGGAATTTTGCTAGAAACAATGAAGACATGTTATATTAAAGTTAAAGAATGCTTATGTAGAAATTTATGCTTAAATGCCAACATATATTAACAGTTCATAGTTTTCTAACCCAATTGTAACCTACAAACTACTTACAATTTTGGAATTTGATGAAAAGCTGACACAGTTTCTGTTGTTGTTTCAACTATGAGCACTCTGGATCAGATAAAATGATGGGGTTTGCTTTAAAATATTTTTTGAGGTATATAATTAAGAATAATTTCATGTGTAGCAAAAAGTATTCTTTAGGAAAAATTAAACTACTTAAGAAATTTATAATCACTGCCAGATGAATTTATCTACAATCCATAAATCAAACCATAGGCATTCAATTTGTGGTTTAGTATTTATGTCTTGTTCTGAACAGAACTAAGATAGCTAGCAGATACTTACTGAGGATCTTCTGGGTGAATCTGCCTGTAATACCATGTCACTGTGTTACAGATCTGATCATCTTAACTCAAGAAAGACATTCTGAATCAGAAATCTGACCAATGGAATATAATAGCATGTTCTGATATAGAGCGTCTCATCTATGGACATTGATCTCTGATAAGGCAGTCAAGCCAACTCACCTTGGACAGAGAAGCCTCTTCAATAAATGGTGCTTAGAGAATTGTATATCCATATGCAAAAGAATGAAAGAGATCCATATCTCACACCTTATACAAAAATTAACTCAAAATGGATCAAAGACTTAAACATTAGAGTAAAGACCATAAAACTTTTAGAAGAAAATGTAGAGAAATATCTTATGAAACTTGTAATAGGAAGTGGTTTCCTAATCTTACACCCAAAGCATGAACTTTGAAGAAATAAATAGATAAATGGGAACTTCTCAAAATTAAACACTTTTGTGCACAAAAAAACTTTGTCAAGAAAGTAAAAAGGCAGCCTACTCAATGGGAGACAATATTGGAAACCACATATCAAATAAGAGTTTAGTATCTAGAATATATAAAGAGATTTTTCATCTAAACAACAAAAAGACAAACAACCCAATTAAAAAAATGGGCAAAAGACATGAACAGACACTTCTCAGAAGAGGAAATACAAATGGCTAAAAGGCACATGAAAAAATGGTCAACTTCACTGGCTATTAGGGAAATGAAAATCAAAACCACAATGAGATATCATCTCACACCCACTAAAACAGCCATTATCAAAAAAGTAGAAGATGACAAGTGCTAGAGAGGATGTGGAGAAAAAGGCACACTTATTCACTGTTGGTGGGAACATAAAATAGTACAACTGCTGTGGAAGGCAGTTTGGTGGTTCTTCAGGAAGCTAAGTATAGAATTGTCATATATCCAGCAATCCCATTGCTAGGCATCTATTCAGAGGACATGACAGCAAGGACGCAAATGGACATTTGCACATTAGTGTTTATAGCAGCATCATTTACAATCGCTAAGAGATGGAAACAGCCCAAAAATCCATCAATGGATGAGTGGTCAAACAAGCTGTGGTATATACATATGATGGAATATTATGCAGCTGTAAGACAGAATAAAGTCATGAAGCACGTAACAACATGGTTGGATCTTGGGGACATTAAGCTGAGTGAAATTAACCAGAAAGAAAAGGACAAATACTGTATAGTCTCACTGCTATGAACTAGCAATAATGAGTGAACTTGTAGAATTTCAGTTAATAACAGGTTATTAGGAGATAGAAATAGGGTAGAGATTGGATAATTGGTGTTGAAGGAATACAGATTGTGCAACAGGACTGATAGTAAAAACTCAGAAATGGATAGTACAATACTACCTGATTGTAGCATAATAATGTAAGTACACTGAATGAAGCTGAATGTCCATATGATAGATGGAGGAGGGGTGGGGGCATGTTAGGAAACAAGAAGGAAAGATAGAGGATAAAGTCTGAGATGGTGTAATTTAGGAATGCCTAGAGTATGCAAAGATGATGATTAAATGCACAAAATTAAAAATGGTTTTTCATGAGGAAGAACAAAGGAATGTCATTATTGCAGGGTGTTGAAAATAGATGGTCTAAGATAAAAAGAATAATCTGCGCAAGCTAGGGTCTATAGCCAATGATAACATTGTAATATGCTTCCAATGAATGTAACAAAAACATTATGCCAAAACTAAATGTCAACAGGTGGAGGGATTGAGAAAGGGATATGGATTCTTTGTGGAAGAAAAGGAAATGTCTTCAGAGAGAGTATGGTGACAAATGCATGTCTATACATTTCAGCTGGATTGTATGATGTGTGAATAAAACTATATAGAAATGAACAGAGAGAAACAAGTGCTAGAGAAAATGTGTAGAAAGAGATGTACCTATTCACTATTGGTAAGGAAATGAGAGGCGCAGCCCCTTGGAGGGCAATGTGGTGTTCCACAGGAGGCCAGGAGTGGGTTTGCCATATGATCCTGAAATCCCATTGTTCAATATATAACTGAAGAAGTTGAGTGTGGGTACATGAATAGACATTTGCACGCTGGTGTTTCTGGCAGCAACGTTTGTCATCCACAAAGAGTGGAGGTGGCCTAAGGGTACTAAGACTGAGGAATGAAAGGGAGAACTATGATGTGTACATGAGTGGTCACAAGAAGGAATGAAGCCATGAGGTATGCAGTTACATGAATGAAACTTAAGAGCTATATGCTGAATGAAATGTCAGGAACAAAAAGACAAATACTATCATGCTTCAATCATATGGACTAACTATAATATAAAAATTCAGTGAATTAAGTTGAAATCAGGTTGGGGCATATATACTTAGGAGGTGTAACTGTTAATTCCAAATTCCCAAATACCGAGCCGCTTGTATAAAAATGGTCTTTTCCAGAAACTCTGGGTATTTATGTGACCCCTGAGACACAGAGTTAGAGCTCTGAAGCTATGAAAGTCAGCAGTACCCCATACAGGAACTGTTTAAAAAGTTGAAAAAGTGATCAGATATCAAGTAGAGATATGAATGAAGCTGATCTGGATAGGACTAAGGTATATCAGAAAACTAGGTAAAGGATGATATCATCCATATTTTAAAACTTCAACTTCCATGTGAGACTAAAGGGAGATATATTTATTTGGTGCAAAATTTATATTTTAGGTAGTACATTTCCTAATTTAACTTGTATGTTCAGTTTAATTGAACACCATAAGTACATGGAAGTCTTGATAGGGCACGAGATTCTGCTGGTTTGTCCAGGTTAATGTGATAAATCCTCATAAATCCGTGAGTGATTTGAACTGTGAATAAAGAAATATTTGCAAAGTCCCCTTGGGAGATTGGGGAGAAAGAGAGGAATATTCAACTTCCCCATATGGAGAATTTCTGATATTCTCACAAGCAGTGAGGACAGTCACATCAATAGGCTGAGCCATCGATCTTGGGGTTTGCCCCTATGGAACTTATCCCTACAAAGGATAGGCTAAGCCTACTTAAAATCAGACCTAAGACCAAGTTCATACATGGAGTCATTCAGTCAATAACTCATGAATAAGTGAATGAGGTCTCCCAATATGAGAAGGAGTGGAAACAACTTTTTCTCCTGTCTCACAGCACCCCCAATTATTTTTTTCCCTTAGGATGACTATGCCTCATTTTAGTGGGAAGCAGTTACAGAAAACAGACTGTTATCCCATTACCCCTATT
>PVIY010002153.1:98551-131904 GCA_004026745.1 Myrmecophaga tridactyla
TGCAGTAAACTCCCCTTACGCAATCTCCACCCTCTGACAGTTGCAGCCCTGCATAACTAGGGCAGTGTTTGGATTTTTAACTTCACCAGTGGGAGGCTGCCAACTCCCAAAAACCCACCAGTGAAGACCCGCCTGCCCCTGCCCTCAGCTCCCTACCCCCAACCATGGGAACCTTTTCCCTTGCTACCTTGAGGTGGCTGTTCCTCCCTCTCTTGAAACACTGAGTGGGCGGCTCTGTTTCTTTCTGAAATAAAACTTTGCCTGAAAACAAAACAAAATAGGCCTGAGAGTGGCCCCCAGAGAACCTCTTTTGTTGCTCAGATGTGGCCTCTCTTTCTAAGCCAACATGGCAAGTGAACTCATTGCCCACCCCCTTTATGAGGGACATGACTCCCAGGGTTATAAATCTCCCTGGCAAAGTGGGGCAGAAATCCCAGGATGAGCCAGGAACCTGACATCAAGGGATTGAGAAAACCTTCTTGACCAAAAAGGGAAGAGAGAAATGAGAAGAAATAAAATATCAGTGGCTGAGATTTCAAACAGAGTCAAGAGGTTATCCTGGAGGTTATTCTTATGCATTACATAGATATCCCCTTTTCAGTTTATGGTGTATTAGAGTGACTAGAGGGAAGTACCTGAAACTGTAGAACTGTGTTCAGTAGCTATGTTTCTTGAAGATGATTGTACAATGATAAAGCTTTCATAATGTGAGTGTGTGGTTGTGAAAATCTTGTATCTGATGCTCCTTTTATCTATGGTATGGGCAGATGAGTAGAAAATATGGATAAAAAATAAACAAATAATAGGGGGAACAAATGTTAAAATAAATTGAGTAGATTTAAATACTAGTGGTCAATGAGGGGGCAGTAAGGGGTATGGTATGTATGAGTTTTTTTCTTTCTTGTTTTTTTTGCTGGAGTGATGCAAATACTAAAAAAAAATGATCATGGTTTTGAATACACAACTATGTGATGATATTGTGAGCCATTGATTGTACACCATGCATGGAATGTTTGTATGTCAAGAATGTGCGTATGCTCATATGTTAAATTTTTACAATAAAATATTTTAAAAATATAGAAGCATAGATCATGGCTTTTATATCTTTTTCCTTCTCTACTATAAAATTTGAACTATAAATTTCCTTTTAATCATTGCTTAAGTGGCATCCCCCAAATTTTGCTATGTTATATTTTCATTTTCATTCACTAAAAAATATTTTCTCATTTTCCCAGTAATTTTATCTTTGGCCTATGGGTTATTTAGAAGTGTGTTGCTTAATATCTAGGTATTTTCAGATTTTCCACATATATTTTTGTTACTGATGTTTAATTTAATTTCATTGTGGTAATTGAACTCACCTTGTCTGACTTTCAACCCTTTTAAATCTTTTGAGACTTACTTTGACGTAAAACAGCATAGAGTGTTATTAACCTGTTGGTTTTGCATTTAAATCAAATTTGGTAATTTATGTATTTTAGTTGAAGTGCTTCATTAATTTCCATGAGGTAGAACTGTTGATTATCTTGTCAAATGTTCCATGTGTACTTGAAAACACCTTATAGTGGTGCACGTAGTTTTTATAAATATCAGTTTGTCAATTTGGCTGAATCAATGTTTTTCAAGTCTTCTATATCCCTAATGCAATTTTTGTCTATTTCTTCATTCACTTACTGAGAGTGATGTGTTAAAATCTCCAACTATAATTTCATAGTTTTTATTTTAATTATAATTTTATCTAACTTTAACTTTCCTTTAGTTTTTGCTTCTGTTATAAGGTGTATTGCAAGGTAAGATTATTATGTATCCTTGATGGATTGATTTTTTAAATATTTTATGAAGTGCCCCTTTTTACCTTAGTAACATTCCTGTCTCCTCAGAAATAAATATTACTATAACAGCTTTATTGTGATTTCATACTGTATGATATGTTTTCCATAAATTCACTTCTAACTTATTTGTGTCTTCATATATAAATGCATCTCTTATAAACAACATAGAGATTCAGCAATCTGAGGATCTCGCTTTTTTAACAAATTTGGTAATCTACACATTTTTCAGGAGTGTTTCATTAGTTTGCATATAATGGAATTATTAATGCAGTTGAATTTAATTCTATCAAATGCTACTTACTTTATAATTGTCCCACTTTCTTTGTTTCCCTCCCTCTTTTCCTGAACTGTTTAATTAATTGGATTTTTTTTAGTCTGCCATAATTTCTCCTATCAGCTTTGTAGCTATATCAATTAGTTTTAATATTTAAGTGATTACTTTAGGAATTAAATATATAATCTGAATTTATTAATACTGACCTAGAGTTAACACTACATGCCACATTAAGTATATCCTAAGAACTTCAAAACAATATATACCCATTTTATTCTCTTGTCCACTATGCTATAGTGCTTATACATTTTACTTCTACATATGTCATAACCCCAACACACATTGAACTAATATGAAAAATATGCTTTAGTCAGATACCTTTAAAAAACATAGGAGACAAGAAAAATATCTTTCATATTAGCTCATAAATTTCCCATTTCCCATGTTCTTCCTTACAGTACATAGATCTTACTTTCCACCTGGTATCACTTTCCTTCAGCTTGAAGAATTTACTAACATGCTTGCTGCAAGTCTACTGGTATCAAATCACCTCAGATTTTTTTAATGTCTTTATTTTGCTTTATTGTTGCGGGGTTATTTTTGCTGGATATGGAATTATAGGTCAATTTATTTTATTTAATACTTTAAAGCTATCCCATTCTCACCAGGTTTGCTTTTTTTTATGCCATCAGTCTCCATTCTTATTTCTCTCCAAGTATAATACATTTTTTCCTGTTTGTTTTTAAGAATTTTTTCTCTTAATCTCCATTTTTTCGGAATTTGACTCTGTTGTGCCTATATGTAGCTTTCTTTGTGCTTATTCTGTTTAATTTTTGTTAAGTTTCTTGATATTTTATTATATTCATAAAATTTTTGTTACATTTGGTACATAATGATGTGTTCAAGCATTTTTTTCTGCTTGAATTTTTCTTTCCTTTCCTTTTGGCCTTCAATTATGCATATGCTGGACCATCTGATATTGTTCTATGGATTACTGATGCTCTGTTTTGTTTTCAGACTTTTTTAC
The DNA here is from genome assembly GCA_004026745.1 of Myrmecophaga tridactyla. NCBI lineage: Eukaryota > Metazoa > Chordata > Mammalia > Pilosa > Myrmecophagidae > Myrmecophaga > Myrmecophaga tridactyla. Next base: position 101,685 of record PVIY010002153.1, read on the forward strand.
TCTTTGTGCTTAGTTTAGTTTCTATTGCCCTGTCTTCGAGTTCATTTATCTCTTCTTCTGCACTTTCTTGTTGTTTACAAGAGACGCAATTACATATGAGGATACAAATAAGTTAGAAGTAAATGAATTTTACATTTCAGATAAAAGAGGTTTGGGATGTTAAATTTTCATATAGTTTTTTAATAGCTTCCATTTCACTGCTCTATTCCCCATCTATTTACACATTATACTCATTTTCCTTTTTATCTGAAAATTTATAATAGCTGTAATTCTTAAAGTTATTTATAATAGTAGTCTTTGTCTACTAACTAATTCTAACATCTGCGTGATCTCAGTTTGCTTTTTTTGACTTTTTTCCCTCCTGCTTATGGGTCACATTTTCCTGTTGTTTGGTATGTCTGACATTACTACATTGGTGAGAGTCTGAAATTTATTGTCCTCCTTTAAACATTAAGTTTTGTTCTGTCAGGCAGCTAATTTATTAGAGATCACTTTAGACTGCTTGGGCTTCTTCAAGACTTTGTTACCCCTTACACTATGGTTAAAGTAGCCTTACGCTTAAAACCTTTCCTTCTGGGTTTTCAACTGAGTGCTCTGAATATAAAGTGAGGTTTTTCCACTCAGGGTGGTTGAAACCCCAGTGGTTCTTAGCAAAGTGCAAAATCCAGAATTGCCAATCAGCTCCCAATCCTCCAATGCATAGGAAGTATTGTATTTAGCCAAGGACTCAAGGTGGGTCCCAGTGCCAGTTTGTATAGCTCCTTCTCCACATAGCCTCCTCTCCTCTGTTATCTTGTTCTAAAGATTTCTGGTTGCCTCCGAAACTCCAAATTGTCTGTTTTCTCCACCAGCAAGATTTTTGCAATATTTTTGGTACCCATTTCCTTAAGCTACACTTTGGAAAGTTCTCCCGGGAACAAAACTGGGGTGAATGTGAAGCTAACTTTATTTGTTTTCCTTCTGTCAAGGGTCAAAGCCCTTCACCATGTGTCATTGCTGAAAATTTTCTTTACATATTTTTGTATATTTCCAGTTTTGTAGTGGTTTACAGTGGGAGGTAAGTATGATATTCCTTATTTCATCACGGCTATAACTGGAAGTGGAACATGGGACGCCATTCACACATTCAGATGTTACCTTGTGACCATCACTTCAAAAGTACAGAGGAAAAGAACCAATGCAAAAAGAGCAACAAATTATGTAACATAATAAATAAATGATAAAAATGAGTAGTACATTTTTAAAGTCCTGTTTTTATCCACTGATTTGTGCCATAGCATTTTTTTGAGTGACCATTTGACAGATATTATTGTTCTAGGTTCTGGGTATGTGAGGGTAAAAATAATCCATGTACTTAGATCATCCAGCTTCTACTGGTACATCTTAGTCCCATGGACATGAGAAGAGAAGGAAAACAGTAAAAACTGGCAGGAAGAGTTAATTACTTGAATTAAAATTTGAATTAAAAGGCAGACTCAGAGAAAACTGGTTATAAAGAATGGAATCAGGAATTTAGCATGCTGTATTGTTATTCATGACAAAACACAGTGAGAACCAGAGATTCACCAAGAATGGAATGAGATTATTATTGAGTGTTTGGAAAGTCTGGCGTATAATCTTAATAGAAAATCAGGAACTACTGCAGTTTTATAAAGTGGGGGAATAGTCTCCCAGGAATATTCATAAATGCAGGGTGGATTATTGTCTAACTATGGAGATGGAGCAATGAAAGTATAATAATTTTATTATCTGAACGTGCCTATTATAGGACAAGTTGAAGTATATTTCATTAGTGGACTGGGTAAACTATAAAAATACAATAGAGATTTCCAGCACAACTCCAAAATTTTTGAGATGAACAAAGGGCTCTATATAAACACAGATTGTGCTGGGGGAAAAATTCAGGCCATTAAGGATACAATGTCATACCCTCTGTATAGAAGGAAAAGAGTCCATTAAAAGTAGATGGAGCGGATAATGATTTTCAGGGATTACTTAATTTACAGAAACCTTGAGTCTCTTATAGAGGAGTTAGCTGCACAACTTGGCTGTGTTGTTCCAGTTGGCTGTGAAGCAAAATTTGTGAGAGATAAGACTGTGAGCTCTATCTGTATAAATTCAGTTTCGCTAAAAGAACGATTTGATCAGTCAGCAAAACTGAGAAAGCTTCCTGGTAAGTTCTTATATTTTGCTGGCGAAAGTAAAAGTAAGACATGACTTTTGGGCTGTAAATCTAACAGATACTCAAGTGTGGTTTGGCTTCTCAGAAAAAGTAAGGGTGGGGAAAAATAAATATATATAATATGTTTTAGAATTAACTAGAGCAAATATGTTGATAAGAGATCTTTGGTTTGTTCATCTCAGTAACAGAATACATTATTCAAACTTTCTCATATGGTACTTTCTCTTACTTGATTTTGTTTCAAATTTGACTGCTTTCAAAGAGTGGGAATTTAAATATAATCTGTAAAAAGAAGCAATAAATACAGAAGATAAACCACGTGGACCTGTAAAATCAGGCACACAGGATAGCTCAACATATGTCTAGAAGATTTCAAGAAGTGTGAAATAGAATCACACTTCCACAGTGTTATTAGTAGGTCATAACAAGAGCTGATGTTACCTTCTCTCCTGAGATCTAAATGAGCACTCATCTGAAAAATTGTTGAGAAAAAGGATATGAAGATTGCAAACTGAGTTGCTGGCCAAGCTATGGGAAGTTGGTAAGAGCTAGGGGGCTGGAATAAAAGTTAAAAATAAAATACTTTGGACTCTAAGAGGAAAAATGACATCGGGGGGATGGAGAGTAGGAAGAGGCTTTCTGAAGATGGTAGTTGATTAGCTGGACCCTAAAGGATAGGTGGGATTGGCTGACAAAGGACAAGTTGCTTTTTTATTGCAGAGGTACGATGGAAGACAGGTGTAGAGGTGAGAAAGTTGGAACCTGGTAAAGAACAGTGAGCAGGATGTGAAAAGGGAATTTGTAGCTTACAGTCAAGGTTGGATTGAGGCTATCCCATAAAGAAACATCAACAGGATCTTTAACTTCCAGGACAAGGCAGTGGCTTTCAGATTTTATTAATAATTTCCCACAGTAAGAAATTATTTTAAATTTATATGTATATATATGTGTGTATGTGTATAAAATAAAATACATATGAGATACACTTATATATACACTTACACATTCATTCACATGTAATTGTATACTCATACGAATACACACAAAAGTAACTAAGACAAAAACATTTAAAAAATCAATTTACCCTCACTAATGCAATGTCTTTAGATATATTCTATTCCATTTTATTCTACACTTTTTTGTTTGTGAAGAATTCTGGTCATGACCCATTAAATAAATGTTACATTGTTAAGATGTTAAGTCCCAGGCTTTGTAAAACACTCTTCTACTGGAGTCAGTGAAAGAGCAGAGGTTTAGGAATGTCAGCCTCATGGAATGCATAGGATGGGCTAGCAGGGAAGAGAGAGGGAAAACCAACTTGATGGGTTATAGTGGGCACTAGAGTAAACATTTATTGTTTCAATTAATATAAAGTAGCTAGGTCCCTGCAAAATATGTTGAAGAGAAGCAATGAGAGAATGCTGTAAGGCAATAAGAAGGGAAATGTTTTTGAAAACATATGTTCCCCATCTCACTGCATTATTACCTTTGTCAAAAAATCTGGTGACTGTAAAAAAAAAAAAACATATGTTCAAGATACATGGAGGACCAAGTAGGATATTTTTAAAACTCCTAGGGTCAAACAAATAGCCATATCAAATGCACCACTTCAGCACCAGGTGTATTTGGTTTCAAAGATTGGGCTTTATTGAGAGTGAGAAATTTCAATTTTGAAAAATGTTATAAAGAAAAAAAGGCAAGAAAGTAATGAACAAAAACATTCTTTGAAAACAATAAGGGTGGGCCACAGTGGCTCAGTGGCAGAGTTCTCGCCTACCATGCCAGACACCCAGGTTTGATTCCCTGTACCTACTGAGATGGGAAGCTGTCTGTCTCTTTCTTCCTACTGATTCCACATGGGGGAACAACAGGTCATATATTATATTAATGCAAAATACCAACACAAGATATGCTCTAAACCTCAGCCAGAGCAGGGATTTCAATGGAAAGAGAATAAATTTCATCTTAAAATGGAGTAATAACTGTATTAATAATTTCAAGAGATTTTCTTTGGATCTTCCAATCATTCAGATATGTATAACTTGAAGGTAAACCATATCGATGTATCATGTCTCGATTCCATTGGCAATAAATCTCTCTCTGAATTCCAATTGCAGCCATGTCTGCAGGGTTGACAGCCTCAGGCAGTCCCATCATAACCAAAATAATGCACTTTGCACAAGACATTTGCTGGTGCCTGAGCAGTTCCCTAAAACCCTGTGAAATGCAAAGAAAAAAGAACAACTCAGCTGCCTGCATGACCTGAGTCAGTTATGATCAATGTATGCAAGAAACCAGACCCTCTCTGTGTAGGATTTTGATCTATCCTTGAGACATTATCATGTTTACTGGTATCTACAAAGTAACCTATATTTTGTGCCCTACACACTTCTGACAATAATCAATCTTCCCCATGTACGAGAATCCTCATTGTAGCCATGTTCTCATACTCACTGGAATACATAATGTCTCCGGCTGGAACAATATTAAAATAATAGCTCTGAATGGAGTTATATCCTTCTCTGACTTCCCACTTCCCAAGATATTGTTACTAATACCGGAGCGTTTGCCCTGTGAAACAGAGGTAGCAAAGCAGATTGCTATCTTGGGAAGTAATTTGGGGTATACTGTAAGAACATATCTAAAACAGGACAATAAAAGCAAAGTGAAATGTGTAGTTACTATGAGTATTTATAAAACTTAACCGGGGTGGGCCAGAGTGGCTCAGCAGGCAGAATTCTCACCTGCCATGCCAGAGACTCAGGTTCGATTCCTGGTGCCTACCCATGTAAGCAAAAACAAACAAACAAACAAAATCCTCAACCGATGGGATATTTAAGAGTTAAGTGAAGCCAACATTGAAATGGCACTAACACTTTTATTCAATCTGAATACACAGATCTATTTCAACTTACTGAGCAGGGAGTTTGCTCTAAGAGTGCATTACTGCTATTGTTTCCTGAGTTTTAAACTAAGAATAATCAGGTGTACCCAGCACTTGCTTGGGGGGAATGTAATAGCACATATATTATACATATAATTTATACACAATGATAAAATTGTATAGAGAAAGCTCTAGGGGCCCTTCAGCCTTTTTCAGAGAAAAAATAAGAACAAAAACCAACCTACAAGCATGCTTTCTTAAATTTCTTCTTTATCTGTTGAAACTTGAAATTACCATCAGGGCAGTTGACCCAGAAAGCCAACCATACCCCTAGTTCATTACCTTTGACACAATATAAAATAAAGCATACAGGTCTTAAACATGCCCAATAAGGTGGATTAACCCTGGTCCAATCAGCAGGAGTCAAGCTAATTTCCTTTCTATGTCTATAAAAACCCTTTGCCATCTCTAGAACCCCAAAACTACATCTCTTTTGGCTTCTTTTCAGGCAACAAAACTTTGGTGTCCCAAATAAAATGCCACAGTATGCCTATTCGACTCTGATTTCTCTTTCACAATTGTATATGCTTTTTAAAAATATTATTATTCATCTCAACTTTTAGGAATACAATTTAAAATAATTAACATGTGGGGGAAACTGACCAGAAAAGTTTTATGAGGTTCATTAAACACTCACCTCTTAAAACAATGTGGGATATTAATTAGTATCCTAATTGTTAGGTCTGACAACAACAGCGAGGGCAAATTAGAGAATGCTTGCTGCGCGTCAGGTCCTATACTAGGTCTGGGAATAAAAAGGTGAATAAAACAGATTCTGTCCTGACCAGTGTAATCCATATAATTAGGGATTAAAATAGGCAATTGGCAATTTTGATACAATTTGGCAAATTTTGAATAACTTTGATACAAATTTCTTTAAAAGACAAAACAAAACACAAACCGTCCCCTTCAATCAAAAGATCTTCCCTTTTTTCTTTCTACTCTTCTCAAGAACTCCTTGCTCCCTTCATACATTTCCCTGCCTCGTCCCTCCTTCCCTACGGGTCCCAGGTTTGCCTCTTTCAAGCCCCCTCTCTCTGCCCCTCAAAGCCCTCTGCGCTTGCGCACATCCCGGGCTTACCCACCACCAGGGGGCAGCCACGATCTCCCCCTCTTCCGCGTTTGGGCTCGGGTGTCTGCTCTTCTAAGAGCCTCACTCCAGGCAGGATACGCTTCCTTAGCAACGGGTTGCCCTTGGCAACGGGGGGACGCGGACCAGAGGGCTTGGCTCCTGCTCCTTCTTTAGAACCGGTTAGCGGTCCCAGGTGCGGGTGGAGCCATGTCGGAGATCCTGTGCCAGTGGCTCAACCAGGAGGTGAAGCTGTCCCGGACCGTGAGTGAGTGACCACGGTTGGGGGCGAGCGGGAGATGGGAGGGTGGGGCGACGAACCCCGGTTCTGATGGAAAGTGGCTGGAGCGAAGGTGTGAGGCAGCTCTGAGAGCCAGAGCTCCGCTCTGCAGCGCCGTAGTTGAGTCCCGCGGTTGGCCCCAGAGCTCACCCCAGCCACCACAGGCCTTCTGACCTCCCCGCTTTGCAGTTCCCGAATTACCCAAACCCGTGGGCCCAACCCTGTAGGGTTTCTGACCTACTATGGTTCAGAGCAATAAACTGATTTAAGGAGAGGTCCCTTGCTCCTAAGGAGAGAGGTGTTTGCTGGACATTTTAACCTGGCCCTGACCTTGCCCGGGTCCCATCATCAGAAGTTGTATGCTGGAAAGCCAATGAAAGCCAGATGCCATTCTACTAGATGTGTGCTCCTGGGAAGTTACTATAACTTCTCTCTAATCGTACTTGTCATACCTAACTCCTGATGAAAAAGAGGTGTGTTAAATGAGTTAATGCAGCATATGCAAACATTTACAAATTTTAGATATTTTTAATTTGAAAACTTACAAAGTTTAGATATTCCTGGCTACAATTCGCTCTTGCCCAAAGATGACCATCCTTATTCATGGACCTGATTCCATCCTAACTAAAGTTGCCACCCAGAGTTTCTAAAGTTCACAGTCACAGAGGCAATTTTACATGTTGGTAACTTCCAAGACAGCCAAGTCATTACAGCACAGTACTACTTTCCATCTTGATTTTTCTCCCTTGTTTCTTCAGTATTGTAGTCCATTTTTCAGCTGGTACAGTTTTTGCTCAAGATAAGGGTTTTTCAGCACAAATTTTTTCATTCGATTTCCCCAAAAGCACACTTGCTCAAATGTGACTTGAGACTAGGGGGGCAATGACCTTAGGTCATTCCAGAGAAGTCACAAGATCAGTAACATTTCTGCAGTGGCAAATGTTTATTTCAGCAGGAGGACTTTTAACCTTCAGCCTCTGGGGTTGTATTTCTTTAAGGACAAACCTAGGATGTTTCTTTGCCAAAACAAGCACCCACCGTACACTTGATGTTGGCTGCAGTAAATTCTTTCCTAAGACTCTATTATCATCCATTGTGCCCCTGTATCTCTTAAAATATGATGCTGGCCTCAGGACAATATCTAGCACTTTGCTTTTCTCACTCCTTTGTCATTATAGAAGCCCAAATGCAATATCATGCCCTAAGTTTTTACTCCTCCAAAGGGAAAGCAGTTCCAGATTCCTTGGTTTAATGTGGTTCATGCATTAGTAAAAACCATACCTTTTACTCAAGTCCCCAGGGCTCCATTGCAAATTAAAATACTTTTGGGAAAAGACTATAAAATTAATAAGAAACATAAAAGCAATATAGTATACCATTATACTTTTAATCTGTTTTGGGAATTTTGGTCTTGAGAGAGGGGAAGAAATTACTTCATTCTGAGAAGATCAAAAAATTGGAGACTTTTTTAACTCAGAATTTTAACACCGTAAGCTATGAATGGAAAATTCCTGGCCTTGGCCTCTGCTTCCCCAAAGTGTGAATCTGGAAGAGGCTAACAAAGACATCCTGTCCTAATGCAGAGTTCTGTATCCTATTCAGTAGTAATACATACTCATTTTTTGATCCCAACTGCTAGAAGGTGTTGAAGGAGAGAATGATCCACAAGGTAACCAAACTCCGCTTTGTAAAAGGCTTTTCAGACTGTAGGGAATGCATCTCCAAATACTTGCTTATTTGGAAACATCTGTGCTCCTGAGGAAGCATACTGCCTGCTATTGATATCCATTATTAGATAAGCCATTCTGTGGTGCACAATAGAAGTCTTCCATCATTTTTAGAAAACATCATGAAGGAACTGTAAATGACTACAACCACTGAGGGTAGTAATTTGGCAATATCTGGAGAAGAGCCACTTTAAGGGCATGGACTTGGAGACCAGACAGCCTAGGTTCAAATTTCTTACCTGCCACTTACTACCGAGTGACTTTGGGCAAGTTATTTAAACACTCAAATCTCTTGTCCACTACTGATAACTCAATACCTTGACCTTTGGCAAGCTATTTACCACAATTTTGTCATTCTTAAACTATCAGTACTGATGCTATCTCATAGGATTGTGTTAATATTAAATGACATAATAAATAGAAATCATTTAGAAAAGTGCATAGTATATGCTGTATCTCACTTTTCAGAATCTGTCGTACAAAGTAAAAGCACAAACGTAAGGATATTTGAACAGGGATGTTTATTGTCACATGGATTACAGTGGCAAAAACAAAAATTGGAAGTGATCAAAATATCCTTCAATAGTGGAATGTTTGAATAAATGATGGTGTAATACCGTGAATTGTAAAGCAGATATTAGAATGTGTTAGCTGCTATATCTTTTGACTTTAAGGGAAATATATGTTTTTTTTTCAAATAAATAACAGAAGTTGTAAACATATGTTCTAGTTTGCTAGCTGCCAGAATGCAACATACCAGAAACAGAATGGCTTTTAAAAAGAAGAATTTAATGAGTTGCTAGTTTCCAGTTCTAAGGCCAAGAAAATGTCCCGATTAAAGCAAATCTATAGAAATGTCCAATCTAAGGCATCCAGGAAGAGATACTTTGATTCAAGAAGGCCAATGAAGTTCAGGTTTCTCTCTCATCCGAGAAGGCACATGGTGAACATAGTCATGGTTTCTCCCTCAGCTAAAAGGGCACATGGTGAGCACAGGGTCATCTGCTAGCTTTCTCTCCTGGCTTCCTGTTTCATGAAGCTCCCTGGGAGGCATTTTCCTTCTTCATCTCCAAAGCACTGGCTGATGGACTCTCTGCTTTGTGATACTGCAGCATTCTCTGCTCTCTCCGAATCTCTCATTCTCCAAAATGTTTCTTCTTTTATAGGACTCTGGAAACTTATCAAGACCTACCCAAATGGGTGGAGACATGTTGTCACCTAATCCAGTTTAACAATCACTATTGATTATATCACACCTCCAGGGAGATGATCTGATAACAGTTTCAAACATATAGTATTGAATAGGAATTATTCTGCCTTTACAAAATATAATATTTTATTATATTTATTATAAAACATTCACTTTATTTAAAATGTAGAACTTCTTTATTATTTCTTCATGTAACATTTGACCTCCTCTTGATATTTTTAAATACCTTTAATGCTATATTGAATTTTCCTTTCAAACTACAAAAACAATGCGAGCAATGAGCCAAACAACACAGATATATAGAGAAGAAACAGCAATCTCTGTCTTCCCCAGAGTAACCAAAGTCAACAGACTGATTTATATCCTTCGACACTTTTCTCCAGGTTCACAGGGATTTATATTAAAACATGGCTTTTCTAGGGGACATACATCATTTCAAACCAGCAAAACATATTATTCCATTTTTGTATAGATTAGGGAAAACATGTACATACGCATGCACACTTATACTGATATTTATGTTTATATGGGCATAGGGAAAAGTGTGGAAAGATATACACTGTACAGTTGAGATACACATGAATGTGAATATTGTGGTTTGTGTGAACCTGGAGAAAAGTGTCGAAGGATATAAATCAGTCTGTTGACTTTGGTTACTCTGGGGAAGACAGAGATTGCTGTTTCTTCTCTATATCTATGTTGTTTGGCTCATTGCTCGCATTGTTTTTGTAGTTTGAAAGGAAAATTCAATATAGCATTAAAGGTATTTAAAAATATCAAGAGGAGGTCAAATGTTACATGAAGAAATAACAAAGAAGTTCTACATTTTAAATAAAGTGAATGTTTCATAATAAATATAATAAAATAATATAATTTTTTAAAAGGTAGATTGTGTGACAGTTATTTTCTCAAATGAAGCTTATGTATAGAAAAGAATAATAATAATAAAAGTCATTGTTTATTGAGCACTTATGCACTTATGGAAGGCCCTGTGCTGGGTTTTCCCTTTACACTGGTTTTCTTATTTAATCCAAAAAACAACCCTTCAAGGCACTGCCCAAACATACAGTTCAGGAGACAAGGCTGAGAGAAGGTGGTACTTGGTTCAGGGACTCACAGCTTGCAGATGGTAGAGCTAGGATTTGAACCAAGATCTTTGACTTGTGCTGTTCGGCACTGTTTTATTTATTAGTGCTTACATCCAGGGAATCTATTTAAAAGCAAAAACTTCCCCCAAAATATCCATCTGTGCTCCTTTTATAAAGAATTTTTCTTTAATTTGAAGTCACAAGAAGTACAGAGATTCAACTACATGGTATTGAAGGCATGATATAACTTCTACCATCAGAACCTAATTCCTAGGTGGTTAAGTACCACATGTAGAATTCTTAGTGTTTGTTAAAAAGGGTTTCAGTCCACAGGCTGCTTGCTGGGACAAAGAAAACAGGGTGAGATGGCAAAGTGAATGCACTTGCTGCCTTGATGAGGCTGAATTGTGGTTCCCTGGTTGGGAGGCAGCCAAAGCCAAATGATTTCTGGACTATTCTGAAAGGTAGACGCCAATTTGTATGGAGCATATTAAATTTTGTATTGCTTGGGCTACTCTTGATATCTGGAAGGAGAGAAAATGAATTCTGATGATCTTCAACTGTGAATAGTCTTCTTCTACTTATTGAGGTGGTAGGGGTGATTCCTGGGTATCAATTAATCTCAACCTATGTTCCCAAAGCTAAGGCTCTTTAGTGAGTTACATTAAGCTAGACCGTTTATTGTGGAAAATAATACATGAATATGCATCTTAAAAAAGTTTTGGATACAAAAAGTTGTTCAACATAAAAGTAAGCCTGGAATTCAAGCAATTATTTATAATAATGAAAAATAAGCAATGTATATGGTAACTGTATTTTCTGTATGATCTTTCTGTAAAACTACAACTTCTCTAATAAAAAAAGACCAAAAAGAAGCAATGCAGAGTAATGTCATTAAACAATTTGCCATAAAATGCTTTAATAATTCTCAGTTATTTTCAACAGTAAGCATTTCCTTGTTTCCCAAAACTCTTATGTATTCACCATAAGAGAAATCTAACATCAGACTTTCAAAACTGAACGTTCTCCATAAGTGAGTAGACTCCTTCAAATTCCATAATTCTGTAAAATTCAGGTCCTTCGTAAAGACGGATGTGGGGGAAGTCCACGTTCTTTTGGATTTGGGGTGTGACTATAGAGAAAATTATAAATACTTTATTATGCACATTTTAATTGATTCAGGAGTATTAGATTTTATTATCAATCGTAAAAGTGCAATAAAAAGAAAGCTAGTGTTTGGAAAGTTCAGTATTCTAAATCTCAGCTTTGTAGTGTACAAAGTAGGAATAATAATCCCTAGGTCCCAATTTAATACCCTGCAAAGTTAGAATAGTAATTGCTCTATTTGAAGGAAGTTATCAAATTATCAAATGAGAGTGCAGTGGAAAACATCTACCCCAGTGCCTGACATTGACTGAGTGCTCAATAAATACTGCATCAACATTTTTCTTTCTCTTACTTTAGAATAGTTTCTGATATAATGATTATCACATATTAGGCACCTGGTAAATAGTTGTTTATTCCATGAAAGTATATGAGTGAGGCAAAAGTGTACTGATGTATTGTTTTAGGCTGAGCCTATGGATTTGTTTGTCTTCGGAAGGTCATTTTAGGTACTCTGATTCTTAGCTTTATGATTTCAGAAGCTCTGCTTCATTACTTTAAGCAAGTTCTTAGGAATTGTTTCCCACTATCTGAAATGCAAATGTGCAGATTTTATAAGCCAGAGTACCAATTTATCATGGGGAGAAGGATAGCAGAGTAACCTCGACTGGCAATTGAACATGATCCGCCATCTTGATGGGCTGGTACACTTAGAAGAAAACCAAATTTGTAGATCAGACTATGGACAACCTATAGCCTGTAGAGAATCAGAAATTAGATATTACCAAAAAAATCCTCAAATCAAGCTAATATTTCTATTTTTAACTTTTTCATTCTGGAGATATTTTGTCTAGAAAGTGGTGGTAGATTATTAGAATCAGAGCCCCTATTACCCCTTAGACAGTGCTTGGAGAAGCCACACAGATCACTGACATTTTCCATTGTTATTTTTTCTGCCAAAAACTTCTGAAATTGCAGTGTTTGTGAGTGCTTCTGTCATTGCAGTGTACCTCTATTCTGAATAATGTTGATTACTATATCCCAAGATTATAGTTTACATGATATTTTAAAAATTTAAGTAGATAATTGTATATGTGTGTGTGTGTTTTCTTTAGGGGTCTTTGCCCTTTCCAAAATGTCAAATTTTATTTTGAGAAAGGAATAGAATATCAAATATCCTATCGTATATTTATTTATATATAGTATTTTCTAATGTATTTTGGTAACTTTTTATTGCTCCATGGCTTTATCATCTCATAGAATCATATAAGTTTAGATCTGAAAGAGGAACCTTGATGAGGAAATTAAACGAGACACGTTTAGATGTCTGTTCAAGGTTAGGCAGCTAGTTAGTAGCAAATCAGCCGTGGATTCTGGGTCTCCAGACTTCTAGTTTCTTCTTCTTTTAATGGGTGTCATTAAATCATACATTTTCTCAGACTTCTTCCTTCAAGATCATTAGAAAATACTCCTTCTGATGTAACACAACAGAATTTTATAATTTCTGGCTAGTATAGCAGCATTGTTCCTGATTAAAACTTGGCTTCTGATGACTAGAAATTGAGACTAATAGCAGAAGGCTGTTGTATGTAAAGGCCAAAGTTTTCAGTTACGAAGTTCCAGGAACAGAATGATATCCAGTAATTTAACCATTTAGAAAATAAATACTATAGTCATTGAACTTTAGTTTTATACAATAAATATTTTAAAGAATTAATTAAAGCCTTCAAAGTGGAAGATTGTCAAGGCTGATCACCCTATTATTACATTGGAGGGAAAGAAATTAATGATATCCTCCAACTAAATGCCACAGGTACTGTAGTTGAACACAGTTGGTTTTATTGACTTCTTGCACCGAGGGAAAATCATCCCGTGGGGAACTGTGAGGTATCTCAGTAAGAGGGTGTTGGAAGGGACTTACGGCTTTTGGGCTTATATTAAGTGATTTGAGGGAAGTGTTGAAGGAAGTGGGGCTTTGCTCTGAACTGAGTCCTGTCAAGAAACATGGGCAATTCTATGGTTATCTAGAAGGTAGGGAGAAGTGAAGCAAAGCTGTGATTGTTAAAAAAGCCACAATCATTTATATTAGCCAGGAAGAGGATGTTTGGTCATTTTTTGATTTGGACAATATTCTTGTTTTTGTGTGAGTTTGACATGATTACAAAGTAGTTTTTGTTGCTGTTGTTGTTTTTGATCCACCTGAAAATGTCAAGGCCTGGTTTTGAGTGCCAGGTCAGCTGCTTGGAACACTGAGGCTTATAGTGCCAAGCCAGTTTGCAGCTGTCAGTGGCTACTGTTTTCTCTCTCAAATGAAAGCAAATTTGTTTGATTTTTCAAATGTGGTTGATAATGCAGGCTAGGCCTCTGCTCTCTAGTAAAGGAGGAACAAAGACCATTGGGTCAGAGAGGGATATTATTCTACCATCCCTTATCTGCAATTACAAAATCCAAAACAATCTGAAAACCAAAAGTTTTTCCTTCATTCATTTCACAGCAAGCCCTAAGCAGAACTGCTGTGAGCATGTATTTAATCTTTATTTATCCTATTCATATTTAAATGTTTTTTTTTGGTAGAAATATAACTGTGTTTGATCACAAGGTGCTTCCCCAGATTGGTGGGTGTGTTATAACCTATCTAGCTCCAAGTGTGGGCCTGAATTTAAATTTAAAGACAATTTCAAATAACTACCTATTAGAAAAGGATGCTTGTATTTTAGTCATTGAGGATCTTTTATTGAGCTCATGAATTGTCCAATTAATATGACCTATGGCCTTAAATTAGTAGGCAGTAATAATAATAACATAGCAGAGCATTTTCTATATCCCAAGCATTATGCTAAGCACTTTACTTGCAAAATCTCATTTACTTTTCAAAGCAGCTCTTAAAAGATAGAACCCATCGTGCTCCCTCTTTTACAATGAGACACTAAGGCTGTATAATTGCCTAAAGTCTAAGGCTGTATAATTGCCTAAAGTCCAGTGGCTTATAAATGAGCAAAGAATCAAATCCAGAGAATCTTTGTCCAGAGCCTGTGCTCTCATTACGGTTTTGGGAGGTACGGAGCTTTTCTCCTTATATGTGCTTTCTCAAGGCCATTTTGTTGGAGAAGCACTTTGGTCCAGTTCATCCTCCCAGCCTAATACAGACCCTTCGGAAGGCCAACATCAAAGGAAAATTTTAACAATGGGGACCGGAAATGTGGCTTGAAAAGGCAGAGTTGTGTTGTTGCTGGACAACCTCAATCCCAGGGCTCGGGGTGAAGATGTTGCTGGCCTCACAAGGTTTTTTTTTAACTTTTTTTATTGTATACCATAACATATTGTATTAGTTAGGGTTCTCTAGAGAAACAGAATCAATCGGTCCGTAATGTCCGTAAATGTAAAATTTATATGTCCGTATATATAAATGTAAAATTTATAAAAGTGTCTCACGTAATCATGGAAATGTAGAGTCCAAAATCCGTAGGGCAGGCTGTGAAGCTGACGACTCCAATGGAGGGTCTGGATGAACTCCACAGGAGAGGCTCGCCGGCCGAAGCAGGAAGAGAGAGACTGTCTTTTCCAAATCCTCCTTAAACGCCTTCCATTGATTAGATTAAACATCACTCATTAGATTAAACGTCACCCATGGCTGATTACAAATGCAGTAATATTTTTATATTATTATAAAATATTATAGGGTTTAAATTTTTTTGTCATCACAGTCGACTTTTTTCCTTCTTTTTTGGGGAAAAATAGCATATATACATCCATATCGCTGTGGATGCAGCCGACATGATCATGATTTAATTCTATGAAATGTCCTCATAGCAACAGACAGGCCAACACTTGTCCAACCAGACAGACAGGTACCACCACCTGGTCAAGTTGACACATGAACCTGACCATGACACATATATATAAAGCAAAGAAATGAAAAAGCAATAGTTTTCAAAGCACTCTTCAACAAGTGGTTATAGGACAGATCCTAGAGTTTGTCATGGGCTACCATATGATCCTCTCATATTTTTCCTTCTAGCTGCTTCAGAATATAGGAGGCTAGAGGGTTTAAATATTTTTTTTTTGTCATCACAATCGACTTTTTTCCTTCTTTTTTGGGGAAAAATAGCATATATACAAAAAAGCTATAAATTACAAAGCACAGCACCACAATTAGTTGTAGAACATATTTCAGACTTTGACATGGGTTACAATTTCACAATTTTAGGTTTTACTTCTAGCTGCTCTAAAATACTGGAGACTAAAAGAGATATCACTTTAATGATTCAGCATTCATATTCATTTGTTAAAGCCTGTCTTCTATGTGTAACTCCACCATCACCTTTGATCTTTCTGTACCTCTCTTTAGGGTTGTCTGCACTATGGCAATTCTAAATATTTGATATTGGAAGGGTCTGCCACTAATATGGGGTAGGGAGATGGAGCTATTTGATGTTCTGGAGAGGCTGGGCCCTCTAGGTTTCAGGACTTATCTGGACCAGGGACCCATCTGGAGGTTGTAGGTTTTCCCAAGGTTCTTAGTTTCTCAGATTCATTCATTGTTTCTTGTCCTTGAATCAACTCACTGCTTTTTCACCATAGGAAATTCCAATTGTTAGTGCAAAGTAATTTAGAATTGGAAGTTGTGAAATTAGTCATGGCATTCAGCAACATTTAGTGATTTCCTTACTTTTTTCCTTACTGTTTCTTTCTCTCCTCACCTCTTTCCCTTTCTTTCTTTCTTATCTTCTCATTTTATATTTTTCCCTTGTATATTCTGAGTTTATTCACTTTCAGTCTTTTTTCCACTTTTCTGACTTCTTGCATTTGTTCTCTTGTTTTTTTTTCTCTTTTTGTTTTTCCATGTTTCCCCTTTCCTGCCTTTGTCATTTTATGTAGTTCTTCCCTCATTGCTTTCTTTTTTTTTTTGCTGATATAGCATACAGCAAATTTGAAGTGCCTTGTACATAAAAAAAAAAACTGCAGACAGATGTTTTGTATTTGCTTATTTGTTGTAAAATACTCTAGACATTGAAAACATACATGTTTACTGTCCTTCTTTGACCTTTATATCCATAAATACCTCTACTTCATTCATATAAGAATTGCATTATTATATTGAAGCCATTTTAAAGGAAATATTTATTTTTCTAGTGACTTTCCTTTTATGGTCAACAGTTTGATACAGTTTATCTGCTACATTGAGGGTGAAGGAATAGGATATAATTGTTTTCCAGTTATTCCTGGGCTAGATTTCAAATATTCAGTCAACATAAAAAAACCAGGTACCGTGGAAAATCCAGAGATAGGAAGGAAGGGAATGAGAATACCCAAAGGTGACATAGTAAGAGCTTCTGAACAGAAAGCAGTCAGCTAAAGCCTGGGCCAAATGCCTGATAGCCTATGCTCAGAAAGAAAGACATCCATAGTCTGACAATAGCTTTTGTTGGATGGATCCTCAGAAAGCTAAGAGAATAGGGATGAGCTAGGCAAGAGAGAAGCGAAAAGCTCAAAAGAAGGAAGCAGCAGACAGTAGGGGCGAAAGGCATAGCCAGAGCAGCCAGATAGCTTGGTTAGTGCAGTAATGGTAGCTGAGACCAGGGAGCAGCAGTGGTGGTGAGCAATGGCAGGTCTGCGAAGGAAGGAGTAAACAGCAGTGACACAGGAGATGGCCCACCTCTGCACTGGACAGGAGGAAGCAACAATTTTGATTTGTTGCTTCAAGACTACTACTTTGATTCCAGAGACATATATGGTATGTAAAGGATGGTATTTAGCACAAGATTAAGCCAAATCCTTCTTGCTTTAGTAATGTTACAAGGCGTTATGATATTCAGGTGGTGCCATGTTGAAGTCAGGACAGCACATTGACTTGGCAGTGAAGGGCAAGCTTAGCTTGTGTTGCAAAGTGTACTCAAACAGTACAACAGAATTACAATTCAGCTAGCAGAATTATAGAGCTAGTATGTGCCATGAATTCCACATTTTCTGAGTTGAAGCTTTAGGAAGTTAATTAATATTTGTTCTTTAAGTATTTTCAGAAGAGTGAGATTGTGGTTTCAAATTAAGACACACTGTGGAAGAACAGATGTAACTGATAAAAAAGATCATCAAACCATCAACTCTGAAAGTATGTCATGTTTTTTCAAGTGAGATCATTCTGTCCCCAATAGTTTTACAATGATAAAAGTGGTCTGCCTGAAAAGAAGCTTGCAAAAATCTACACTAATAGGTGCTGGACTCTAGACTTCAAGAATAAATGCAGGCAAAGTGATGGGAGAATGAGTAAAATTGTGCCATTGTCCATTACAAAGTTGGATCTAAGCAGGAGTCCTCACGCATGCAGTTCTTTCAATCGTGAGCTAGCTCTGGGGAAGCAGATGCTCTCATCCATAGCTGGTGGGAGCACAAATGGCCACCGTCACAATGGAGGACAATTTGGCAACATCTATCAGAATCACAAATGCATGTACACTTCGACCTAGAAATTCCACTTGTAGAAATGTATATCTTAACTATATGCAAAATTGTGCAAATACACAGTTGTTTGTTGTGGTGTGTTAGAACTAACAAGCAGCTAGAAACCACCTAGCTTCGATCTACAGTAGACTGGTTAAATAAAGTATGTTACACCCTAATAATGGAGTGCTATGTGACTGGAAATTAAGAGCAAAGAAGCTCTTATGTACTGATATGGAATGATCTCCAGGTTATATTAGTAAATAAGGAAAATAAATAAAAATAAGTTCAGGGCAGAATTGTGTGAAATAAGATGAGAGTTGAAATTTGTATTTGCTGATATATGCAAATAAATTCTGGATAGATACATGAGAGCAATGGCAGTAGTTTCTTGCAAGTAGGAAGCAGTGTAGGTAGAGACAAACAGAAGGAAAAGTTTTCACTGTAATTTTTTAAAATTTTTAGTTTTTGAACCAGAATAAGTGCAGGGCTTTTAGTCTCACACAGACTATACCTGAACAGTCTAATAAAAGTTTAAGTGATTAGAAACTTTCATATTTGCAGGGCTTTCAAATATTTCACTTCTTTACTTATTGTTAGTGTGATCTATGGGCAAAAAATATTTTTTCCTTTGAAAGCTTCCATCTCTTTATTTTTTATATTGTAAATAAAAATTGCATATCCAAAGTTAATATATTCTAAAGCTAGACAATTCATGAGCTCACTCTAAGGTAAAGCTGGGTTAGTGGGAACAGTTGACATCTTTTAACTACCTATATTATTGGATTGATTCAGCCTAAGAGTTGAATATTGTTCAGAATATAAAACATTTGAGAGCAAATATTAAGAAGGCCTTGGATAAATTGGTGGACTGGTGTCAGATATGCAAAAGAGTCTTACTCTTCTGATAATGTGTGATGTGATCTGAGTGAGCCCACTGTGCAGTGGCCTCCGTATCAACCCACCCTACCCCTTGCAACCACACAAAAAATCATGAAAACATTTTATTTCTTCATATTCAATTAGCCATGTTATAATAGTCAAATAGGAAAATCTGATGCAATTGTGTTTACAATACTGCAACATTATATAGTGTTTTGACTGCTGTTTCTTAAAGGACTGTGATAGAAATGTGCTGAAGATTTCTGAAAGATTTTTGTGTGTGTGTATGCTGTATGATGGGAGTCACATTTCATTCTTTCTCTGTGAGTATCCCATTATTGCGGCATCATTTGTTTAATTTTGTTTGTTTTTTCTCTTTTTTTGTCTGTTTGTTTATTTGTGTTTTGGGAAGGAAGTGCATTGGCTAGGAATCAGATCCCTGATTTCCCACATTACAGGCAAGAATTCTACCTCTGAGCTATCCTTGTACTCCTCTGCAGGATTTTGATATCATCTGACAGATGATGGCTTTGGCGTATGATTATATAATTTATTTTGTGTAAAGTCATAATTATGTTGTCTTGGGTATTACATAACTCTGCATTCATCACTGCATAAGAAAAACATAAATGACCCTAAACTAAGGACTTTTTAAAATAAAACCAAATTTGACACTTAAAAAGTATTTTCTGTACCTACCATTATGTGTTTACTTTGTAGCATGTGTGCTACCAAGCAGTTTTCATATGTTACAGCTAACCCTTAAAAGAGCTCTCCAGGATACCAATTATCTATGTTCTAACAGATGAGGAAACTGAAACTTATGGTGGAGCAGCTTGCCCCAGATCTCACAGTTAGTAAGGGACAGAGTCAGGATTCCAGCCCAGTTCCTCTGGCCCATTGAGTGGGGACAATTGGACCACAGTTACAAGGGAAATTCGATTATGTTAAGTATATTTATTTAACAAGATGCAAATTATTTTAGTAAAATTTCCACTGCAGAATGTTAAAATTAAGACATAAGGTATAAAAAGCTTGGTTGTATCTCACTGAGCCAGAATATGCGTGCCTATAATTTGTATGGATGACTAAGCAATTAGAGAGTAATTTTGTAAACTATCTTGAAAGTTTGTTTTTAATCTAAAGTTGTTTACCAGTTTTATTAGTTGTTTTTTGTTCACTTTGATCAGAGGTGGTCTCTCCTTTCCTTCATATTTTCTTACATCACCAAGTTTGATTTACATTTACTTGGGGTCTTTATAAGAGATCTATTGTTTAACTTCAATATTTTCCTTTTAGTTACCAAAAGATAAGTTATTTCTAGAATATTTTCATGGCAGTTAGAATTTAAGTTAAATTATGGAGGTTTGATTCCATAGGTCCCTAATAGAATATATTAACTTTATGTGTAACATGATATTCACTTTTTTATCTTAATGTTTATCAATCAGGTCCGAAGACGTTTGCTAAGACATTTTCCAGTGGCTATCTAATTGGAGAAGTTCTGCACAAGTTTGAACTTCAGGAAGATTTTTCACAATTTTCAGAAAGCAGGTTGGTGAGATTATTCCTTACTTTTAAAAAAGGTCAATTTCTTTAGCATTTGGAAGGTTTAGTATCGAAAATTAACTTCAAAGAGTCACCATTCATAAGGTCCCTTCCAAAGTCTAAACCAGCCAAACAGGCCAAGATATAGAAATTGTTGCTTCCTCAATTATACTACTCTGCTTTCCCAGGAGTACAAAAGAAAGAACCATTGTTTATTAGAAGCAAGATCTCATCTCCAGGGTGGGTCCATTTTTATGTCTTCTGTATTCCCACAACCTTAGGCCTGATTGCTTCCTCTTTCATTAATTGATTCTTCCTTGTTTTTAAAAGTGAAGTAACATATCCTGGGTGGCCAGTTAGTATTTTTCTTTGCTGTTTAAATATAGAAGGTAAAGTTTAACTAGTAATTTACAAAACAATGTTTTTAAAAAGCAGCTTAACTAAGATATAATTCACATATAATAAAGTTTACCGTTAGAAGTGTACAATTCAGTGTTTTTTAGTATATTCATAATATTTTGCAACCATCACCATATCTAGTTTTAAACCATTTTCCTCATCCCTAAAAGAAACCTCATACCCATTAGCAGTTATTCTCCATCTTCCTTCCCCTTGCCACATCTCTGGAAAACCACGAATCTATTTTCTGTCTCTATTGATTTGTCTTTTCCATAAAACTGGAATTGTACAATATGTGCTATTTTGTAAGTGGATTCTTTCACTTACCATAAAGTTTTCAAGTTTCATCCATGTTCTAGCATTTATCAGTTCTTCATTTCTTTTCAGCCAAACAATATTCAATTATATGAACATACCTCATTTGCTTTTATTCACCCATCAGTTTATGGTCATTTGAATTGGTTCTACTTTTTGGTCATTATAAATAATACTGCTGTGAACATGAATGTTCCAAGTTTTTGTGTACACACATGCTGTCCGTTTTCTTGGGTATACACCTAGTAAGGAAATTAAACTCTATGTTTAACATTTTGAGAAACTGCCAAACTGTTTTCCAAACTGGCTGTACCATTTTATGTGCCTACTGACAATTTATGAGGGTTCCAATTTCTCCATACCCTCATTGACACTTGTTATTTTTCTGTTTTGTTTTTTAGTATGGACATCTTTAGTGGCTGTGAAGTGCTAACTCGTTGTGGTTTTGATTTGCAGGATGTTGAGCATCTTTTCTTCTGCCGATAGGCCAATTGTATATTATATCTTCTTTGGTGAAATGTCAATTCAAGTCCTTTGTCTATTATTTTAAATTGCTTTATTTTTCTTTTTACTGTTGCACTGTAAGTGCTAGTTATATATCCTGGGTACAAAACTCTTAAAATATATATTATTTGCAAATATTTCCCCACTTTGTGAGTTGTCTATTCAATTTCTTGGTAGTATCCTTTAAAACACAAACATTTTTCATTTTTATCAAGTTTAATTTTTCAATTTTTAAATTTTGTTCATTTGTGCTTTTGATGTTGTATCTAAGAATCCATTGCCTAACAGAAGTTCACAAAGATATACTCCCGTATGTTCTTTAAGAGTTTTTTAGCTTAATCCTTAAATTTAGGTCTATGATTCATTTTGAGTCAAAGTTTGTCTCTTTTATGAAGTAGAGATCTGACTTAATGCATTTGCATGTGGATATCCAGAGCTATTTGTTGAAAAGCCTATTCTTTCCCCCATTAAATTATCTTGGCAGCCTTGTCAAAAGTCAATTGACCATAAATATAGGAGTTTATTTCTGGAATCTTACTTCTATTCCATTGATTTATATTTATCCTTATGGCAATACTACACTATCTAGATTACTGTATCATTGTAGTTTGTTTTAAAATTGGGACATGTGAGTCATCCAGTTTTGTTTTTCTTCATCAATGTTGTGTTTAGTTGTTGTTTGGGATTGAATTGTATCCCCAAAAGGATACGTTCAAGTCCAAACCCCAGGTCCTGTAAATGTGAACTTCTTTCTAAATGGGATCTTGAAGATGTTATTAATTAAGATGAGTCCAGACTGGATTAGGGTGTGCCCAAATCCAGTATAGCTCATGTCCTCATAAGAAGAGGAAATTTGGACACAGAGAAAGACAAAGACAGAGAAAGGTGACAGCCATGCGATGGAGGGAGAGATTGGGTTATGCCATGGATTGCTTACAAGCTGCCCACAGAACCCTACAGACTTCAAAGGAAGCAGGGTCCTGCCGATACTGATACGTTTCTTTTATTCTTGTTTGTAGTGATGTCCTTTCTTTTTTTTTTTACTTAAACACTCTTAAATTTTTCAATATTAAACTCTCCTACAAATATATGCATTAAACATGAAAATTTTTTTAAATGTAAGTTTTTCCAAATTTTCTCATTAGCTTACTTTCTCAACCCATTGAGAAACTTAGGCGATGAGAATACTACTTTAATTTCTTATCAGGTTCGTTTTCCTATTTCTTACATCACAAGTATTGTACTTAACGTAAGAATAGTCTGGAGGATGCTTATGTATATTTAAAAAAAATGTTTCACCCTTTTAAAGGATTAAGCAAATTTTTTTTATTGTTTTTGAAAAAAAACAAAACACTAACCCAAATTAAGTGGGTAATGTGTTCGTATAAAGGGTGAAACTCTTCCTCAATTCCTGGGAAAAGTCAGGAGAAAGGATATAGAATACTTTCTTACAGAAAGATTGGTATTAACATCCTTCATCATCTCTAAATTCATACAAATCCTAGGCTGGTCTTTGTCATATTTCCTTTGAACTAAAGAGAAGTGGGTGAAGGTAAAGATTCAGGCATGGGCATGAATAAGGAATGTCTTATCTCTTAAGTCTAAATCTTCAAAAAGGATAATGATTAGAGGATAACTTAAACTACAAAAGCAAATAAATGCACACCTAATATCTAACTGCCAAATTGGGTGATTCACAACTTGATTGTGTAACTGTAGGACAAAAGGAGTGTTGGAAGCCACCTAAAAGACTATATACTGTGTGGTTCCAACTATATAACATGGAAAGGCAAAACTGTAGAGACAATAAAATGATGAGTGGTTGACAGGGGTTGGTGAGTTTGGGAGGGATAGGTTTGTAAAGCTCAGGGGAATTTTATGGTAGAAAAACTATTCTATATGATACTGTAATGTTCAATAGTGACATTATGCATTCATAAAAACCCATAGCAAAGGGTGAACCTTAATGTAAACCATGGACTATAGTTAATGATAATGTATCAATATTGATTCACTAATTATAAAAAATAACCTACTCTATGACAAATTGCTAAATAGGAGAAGCCATTTTCAGGGGAAGGGGGTTATATAAGAAAAGTTTTAATTAAAAAAAGTCTACTGGTTGTCTTATTGAAAATCCCTTGTATGGGATAATTTATTTTTCTCTGGTTGTTTTCATGATCCTCCCTTTGCTTTGTCTTTTGACAGTTTGATTATAAAATATCTAGGTGTGACTCTCTTTAACTTTATCCTACTTGGAGTTCACTGAGCATCTTGGATGTGTATTTTTTAAGTAAAATGCAGTAAGAAGTTTTCAGCCATTATTTCTTCAAATATCCTTTCTTCCCATTTTTCTCACCCTCAAACTCACAGTATGCATATGTTGGTATACTTTATGGTGGCCCACTGTTCTCTGAGACTCTGTTAATTTCTTAAAATAGACTTTATATTCTGGAAATCTTTTCAAAATTGTGGAAACATTGAATATGGCCCGGAGTTTTCTAATATACCTCACACTCAGTTTCCCCTGTTACTAACATCTTGTATTAATATGCTACATTTGTTTCAATGAATGAACTAATATTGATATATGGTTATTAACTAAAGTCCATAAGGTTTTCAGATTCCTTAGTTTTTTCCTAAATCCATTTTCCTACTGGATTTCTGCCCAGGATATGGCATTATATTTATAGTCATTTCTCCTTAGGTTCCTTTTGATTCTATCCGATTTTAGACTTTATTTTTGATGACCTTGATAGTTTTGAGGATTACTGGTCAGGTATTTAATAGATTGTCCCTCAATTGGGATTTGTCTGATGGTTTTTTCCTTGATTAGAGTTATGTGCTTTGGGGAGGACTCTCACGTTCCTTCATTCTTTTTTCTTTTGTCCTTCAGACAGGGTAATTTAATTGACCTTTCTTGAAGTTTGATGATTTTTTTTTTCTGTTAACTCAAATATGCTGTTAAGCTCTACTAGTGAATTTTTTTTTCAGTTATTATACCTTTCAACTCTGGCATTTTTGTGTGTTTTAAAATCATTTTTATAATGTCTTTATTGATATTCTCCTATTAGTTAGACATTAAATAATAGTAATAATTATATAAATTCTTTAGACATGGTTTACTTTCATTCTTCAAACATGTTTATAATTGCTGAGTTAAGATCTTTGTCTACGAAGTCCAACATCTGAGCTTCCTCAGGGAAAATTTCTATTAATTCCCTTTTTTCTCTATGTATAGGGGATGTACTTTCCTATTCTTTGTTTGTCTTGTAAATTGTTAGTTCAATACTGGACATTCTACATAACAGAATAAGGCAACTCTGGAAATGAAGTTCTCCCCTCCTGAGGGTTTTTTTGCTAATGATGTTTGTTGTTATTTCTGTTGCTGCCCTTAGTTTGTATAGAGACTTTTCCTGGACTAAGATTTTATACTCTGTATTTTTACTATGCATGGCCACTGAAGTCTATGCTTGGTTAACTTAGTGGTTAGCGATGATTGGACTGAAAGTTTCTTAAATGCCTTGAACCAGTAAGGGTTCTTTGCCATGGGGCTCTGTGTGTGTGTTAAGATATGCCTTCAGTGCTCTAGTAGTTTATAATTCTGCCCTGATCTTCAACTCCAGTTCACCCAGAGTATCAAGGTCAGCCAGAGGTGAGAGATTTTTGCTCCTCATTTATTCCCTGGTCACATGTATACCCTTGCACATAGAATATTCCTGCACATATGTGTGACCTTCTAGATCTCCAGGAAAATGTCAGAACTTTTCAAATCCTTGTTTTGGTTTCCTGAGTTACTCAAGCAAATACCAGGCAATAGGATGGCTTAAGCAATGGAAATTATTGGCTCATGATTTTGAGGCTAGGATCAAAGCAATGTCTTATTCCTAAAGACTGGCATTCTGAGGCTGGCTGCCGGTGAGCTTTGGTCCTGGGCTTCTGTCACAGCAATGCCATGGCATCCTCTCTTGATCTCTCCTTTCTTTTCTAGATTCTGTTGACTTTCAACTTCTTGCTTCCCATGGCTTTCTCTCTATGTCTGCATTTCATCCTGCTTATAAGGTACTACAGTTATAGAATTAAAATCCATCTTGAATGAATTGGGCCATCCCTTAACTGAAACAATTTCATCAAAAGGTCCTACTTACAATGGGTCATGCTCACAGGAATGGATTAAGTTTCAAAACATGTTTTTCTGGGGTACATACAGGACCAAACTACCACACACCTTCTGAACATCTCATTCTTAAGATTTTCCTTTAATTTTTTGCCAGGCCTTTCTTTGCTCCAGTTGGTGTTACTTCCTTAGTCAGGTTCAGTGTTAAGCAATTTCCACTGATTGTTTTTGATGAACACCCTGAAAATGGGACTTTTCCCAGATGGCAAGCTCTGGGTCTGGTTAAATAAATCACGGCCTGCAAATAGGGCTTTTCTGTGGAGTGACCAGATAGGTCAAATAGTGGGAATATCATTCTGTTTTGTCAAAGCCTCTTTTTAGAAACATAAGCATGCCATTGATCTGACTATACTCTTTTACAATCATAACCTTCAAAACTAAGGCTCATTTCGATTCCTGGTCCATGCACTTCCCCCCAAAAAAAAAAAAACAAGCAAAACAAACAAACAAAAAGCAAACAAACAAACAAAAATCCAACAAATGGTGCTGCAATAACAGGATACTCACATGGAAAAGTAATGAAATGTGACCCCATCATACACCATACCAGAAAAATAAAAATAAAACAAAAACAAGCAGACAAAAAAAACCAGAGCTCATGATTTGGAGATCTTGTCTAATAGTTTTGTTTCTTTAGTCTAGCATGTAAACTGTAAACTAAGTATCTATTACTAATAACTTCAAGTTATTTATTTTTGGAAAGATAATTCTAAGAAGAGCTCATCTAACTGTGAAAGAATTATTTGTTTTAGAATATCTTTAGTTGTTTTCAAAGGGTGAAAACTGAGCAGAATAGTTCAAAACAAAACAAAACAAATATAACAAGCATGGGTATCCCTGGGAGGGCAGCATCAACTTACGATGCAAGAAGATGTATTCCCTCACCAGGTGGTAAGCAGGAGAGGAGAAAGGCAATCCCTTGGCAGATGACTGCAAGTAGAGAATAAGAAGGCTTTTCCCAGAATACATTCTTTATTCCCTCCGAGGCCATCATTTACATCATATGCACTGTCTCCAGAGCAAAGATATCCCAGAGGCTCCTCCTTGTTCAAAAACAAGTATTGAAGATGAGTAAAACATTTGGAATAAAGATAAATAATAGGGGGAACAAATGTTAAAATAAATTTAGATTGAAATGCTCGTAATCGGTGAGGGGGTGTTTGGTATGTATGAATTTTTTTCTGTTTTCTTTTTATTTCTTTTCTGAATAGATGCAAATGTTCCAAGAAATGATCATGATGATGAATATGCAACTATGTGATGATATTGTGAATTATTGATTATATACGTAGAACATAATGATCAAAAGAATGTTTGCATTTGGTGTTTTATTTTGGTATTTAAAAAAAAGAATGCAAACCACCTCATTAAACTATGAAAAGAGAAAAAAAAAACAAGTGTTGATTATCATGTTGGTTGAGCATATGCTATAACAAGGGTGGGTTTCCACCAATTTGTGCACCAATTATCTTCCCAAAATTCTGATTGGTTGGGAATTAAGAATATATATATATATTTATATATATATATATAATATATATATATAAATATATATATATACACCTTCCAGAGAGAAGTAGTTATATCTAGATTTTTCGGCCAGCCTACAAAATCCATTTAAAGCCTAGTAGATAACTAAGCCATACTATTAATAGATCTTCACTGCATTCTGAGGGTCATGTGGTACATACATATGAGAGGAAGGGGGCAAATGCTCTCTGCTTTTCTTAGGTGCAAAGCTATGCTTTGTCAAATTTGGATATGAATAGTATTTGATTTTGGATTCCCCCTCTTGAATTATCATGCCCTTAACCTCTGTAGCCCAAGCATGTTTCCCAAGCCAAAGCTCTGACAAGGGCTCTTGGTTTTTATCTTTCCAAAAATGTGTACGTGGGCAAAGCACCTGAACCCCTAGGATGGGGAAGGTATGAAAGGACAACTATTATTGGAAGATCAAAAGGGGGTGTAAGATGCCTATCCAAGGATGCTGTTGATCTGACTATTCTCTTTCACAAGCATAATCTTCAAACATGATCTACTTTGCCCTGGTCATTTTAGGTCAGTGTTTGCTACCTCAAACTGTGAGGTCGTTTTTGAGGAAATGAACTGTAAAACTGGACATGAAAAAAACTAAAATAAAAATTGTTTGCTGAATTGTCCATTTTCCTCTCATTCTTCCTAAGGCCTGTTTTGTTTCATTAATTTAAAAGCTATTATTCAAAGTTTGGTTAATGTAGTTTAGTTTACTATTTCCATAAGGGTATTAGTAAACTAAGTAACATCACATGACTAGAAAGAAAGTCAAGGTATTATGTGACTATTTTTCTTGACATTGGCTTTCTCATGATAGTGGCCCCTTATTCATACTTAAGAATTACTCCTATATTTCCCCAGATACAATTCCTTTAGAGCCTGAGTTTACAACTTGAAGTTCAGGGACTGTTTAAGGTTAGATTTTAGGAGCTTCACAAGCCCTGTGAGATAGTATAATGCATTTGATATAAAGATGTGGATGTGCATTTAACTCTTTTATGGAAGAGTTTCCTTATATCTCGTCATATTTTCAAAGGTTGCTTATGATGTAAAAAAGGTTTAGAACCACTGCTTAGGGACCATGTAGATAGTCTGAATAAGCAAAGGTGAATATTGCAAGGCCTAGGAAGGTTTTACTTTGTTGTGTGATTTTGTCCTAAGTCATTTTGAAGTCTTTCATAGCAATAGAACTTTTCTTCAAAAGAAATCTTATCCAGAATTCCAATTAAAATAAAGAAGAAAAGAGCAAGAGGCAGAGCCTTTGTGGTTGAAATGAGGGGGGTGGGGGACCCCAAGTCACTGCTACTCCCCTTGCTTCATCTACCTGGGCACTTTGCTTCATCCACCTGGGCTCACCCAGGGTCACACAGTAGTTGGTGCAATATCTGCCATCCAGAGCCAGCAATACCCTCAGCCCATTCGTGTTAGGGTGGCCCTAGACCCTGCTAAACTCCCTTCCTAAATATTTCCCAGCTTAAACTGTGTTATCATTTTGCACAAACCAGCTTTAATTAAAAAAAAAAACCCAGCTAAGTGAATGATGCTGTGATAATATGCTATTATTTTAGTCTTAGATATAGAACTAGTCAATAACAATATAATTTTTGGTGTACAATATAAGTTAAATATCTTTAAACCTTTTCTTCAATTATGCACTAGCACAAAATAACTGGCAGTTAAGTATAAATTGGTACTCCTATGTACTTCTCTCTGCCTAAATTGAAAGACTGTGTGACAGGAAAGCAACATGGTTGATTCCAAGTCCTGTATGAAATTTATACTTTGACTTTGTGCTATTACTTATAACTTTTAAAGAGCTGCTCTAATTATGCCTTCCTGGTTCTTTTGTGCTTCAGAGATTTGTTAAGCCAGTGGTGCTGCTACATATATATTCTTAGCATATCTGATTCATAGATGTTGACATACCACAAATTCCGATAACCTTGAGCGTTCTTGTGGAGAAATTGATTTATTTGTGAGAAACCATCTGGCCTGTATTTTTCAGTGTGGTCTGCGATTGACAAAACAATCTGGAAAAATGCAGTGTGACCTTTTGCCAGAGGAAAAGGCCCTGTGTAATGCTAATGCCCACTGCAAGGCAAGAAGCCAACAAGTCTGGGCAAAGTTATCTTAATTAGGATAACATTGAGCCTGGAAGGATGTTAAAGTTGAGAGAGACACCTTCATTATTGCAGAAGATAAAAATATATTGGATTATGTAGTGTATTGTACAATGTATATTGATTTGTGTGTGCTTGCGGATATATTTTATTTCGTCACCTCTGCATATGGGATACATACATGTGAGAGATAATTTAATAAAGTTTATTAATTGTAAGAGAGGTCAGAGGTATTTAAAGCCACTACCAACCTTTCCATTCATGTAGTAAGTGGCAAACTTGTTTCCACATTTTGACACTGCCAGGAAGGCTGGGGGAGGAGGATTCTTTTTTTTTTTGAAGTTAATTTTTTTTATGTTCCAATAAATATACAGTCAGTAAATCAGATTTGGTTCAAAGGCCATAATTTGCTGAAACCTGGATTATAAAATAGTTGCTGATGGGTACTTTGTGTCACACAGACTTATTATTCTATGATCAGGCGTTAAGTCTCTACCATGATTGTATTAGTTAGGGTTCTCTAGAGAAACAGAATCAACAGGGAACACTTGCAAATATAAAATTTATAAAAGTATCTCACGTGACCGCAAGAACGCAGAGTCCAAAATCCACAGGGCAGGCTGCGAAGCTGACGACTCCGATGGAGGGTCTGGATGAACTCCACAGGAGAGGCTCACCAGCCGAAGCAGGAATGGGGCCT